>JAWPHD010014836.1:0-58807 GCA_037043455.1 Cyrtodaria siliqua
ATACAACAGGGAACCACTCTCTCTCTCTCAGTAACAAGCAGGGGCGTAGCTTCCTATAGGCCGTGTAGGCCGCGGCCTACACTTTTTTCTGAGAAATCGAAAAAATTAAAATGCCAAAAATGCAATAAATATCGGAGGCCTAGTTGGGTAAGAGGCAGCTTCTTTCTAGTTATAAGATATATAATTTACGGTAAAAAGTAAGGATATTGATGCTCTTATAGACATATTCACTGGTACGAAATATACGTCAAAACGCACCTCCGACAGTCTGGCTGAAAATATAATTCATGGGGAGCATACCCCCGGACCCCCCTTAAACCCGGCCTACACATCATATTCAGCCAAGCTACGCCCCTGACAAGGACATCACATGACAATCACAGGACAATACGACACACATAAGTACAGTACGACACAAAAGACAGGTGCCCTATATAACGCAATGCATATTAATATAACAGATAAAAGTAAGGGTTACACACACCCCAACCAGTTTGAAATTCGTCCTGAATTTCTGGTGAATCAATGTCTCCAGTGCTGTTATGAAACAGACTATAGAATATTTACACTACATCCTGAATCAAAAGTAGGTCAATGCTACTACAGAGATATGAAGAGAAACTTTCACAAGGGAGGGAACGAAGCGACCGACTGCGGTTTCTTAATTTGTGAAGATTTCTCTTCATAGACTCTATCCGGCTTAGTGTTTTTCGATAGGTTTTATCGATAGTCTCTATATATGTCACAATCTAAACCATGAAGGGCGCTGGTAGTAAAATCTTCATGTAGTAAAATCTTTATGAATAAATGGTGCAAGTGGTGCACGGTCAGTGGCCAAAAAGGCCACTGGGGGTTTAAACCAGGTTCTAGGGTGCACCAAACCTCACACTTACCCTATTGTCATCCCAATTAAACGGGACAGTGTAAATAAAGAAATACCCGCCATGAAATATTCTCTAACCAACAAAGCAGCGTTAAAAGGCAATACAAGTAAAACACCTAGATGCTCGTGTATATATAAATACAAAACAAAAAGCATAGAAAGCCACAATGAAGGTACTCGATGTCTTGGCAGAAGCCAGAGCAACAAGAGTTAACCATTGAGGGCACGACAATACAACGTCAAACGCCATTGTCCTAATGGGCTTTAAGTAAGCGTCAACAGCCTGTCCGGTCATCGCACAATTAAAGAGGAAAGCGTAGTGGCAAACTGTAAAAGGGTCCACCACCAAGCATGCAGTACGTTGCAAAATGATAGGGTCACAACCTCTTTTGAAAACCTTTTAACAAGTTTAACAAAGATAGTATGAAAGTGATCATGACCAAGAATCTTACGAAGTTTGTAAATCACATCACCATAGAAGTAAGGTTGTGATAGTCCTTGTCGTAGACGAGTCCTTAAATTGCTTTTATATTTGGAAAGAAGATCAGGGTTATGATAATAAAATTTTGCAAAGGTTTTACGAAGTTTATGGTAACGGTAACCCTGATGGAGTAGCTTTTTAGTTATACAACGATTACGTATATTAAGGTCCTCAACTCGAGTACAAGCTCTTAAAAAACGAATAAGTTGAGACACACAGACCCCATAAGAAGTTGCTCGGGGAACATCCCCATCTAAGTGGGGAAAATTTACAATGTCAAAATTAAAATCATCTCTCTTGTTATAGATTTTGCTAATAATTTCACCCTTTTCAATAGAGAGATCTAAATCAAGAACAGAAGCGTTATTATCTGAAATATTAGCCTTGTTAAGCTGAAGTTCTTTAGGATAAATATTATTAACCATAATTGGAAAGAAAGGGTTGTCAATGTTCAATATGTCATTAAAGGTTTCAATAACCAACATTTGAGTGCACACTATCCACAAAATAATTTTCCTCTTTATAATCGCTTTGAAAATCATAACTAAGTTCATGAACTGTTCCTGACCGGCACATCTGAGCAAAATTGTTGAATTTATGGCACTTGTCATAACGTTTTCCTTTTGCTGGGCAATTGTCGCTTTTGAAATGCTTGTATCCACAGTTCCCACAAATATCGTAGCTCCGTTTTGGTTGCGGTTGCAAATGATGATGTCCTCTGTTGGCGTCTCTTGTTTGATAATTCCGTTGAGCATCTTGCTGACCCCCATTAAACCCTTCTGCTATCCCGGTAGGTTGACTTCTACCCTTTGTTCCGTTTGATCGGACTGTGTTGACCGTATTTGTCCGACTGTCTTCGTTTTGAGATGCTGACATGGATCTTAGTTGTTCTTTAAAGTACTCAATTTTTTAGCAATTTGGACGGTTTTGTCCAGTGTCAATGTTTCACCTTGATTTATCAGCTTCTCTCTTATTTTATCGATGCGGTCACGTATGATTTCCTCCGAGTCCGTAAAATTACTGTCTGGAAAATATTGGGTTTAGTTTAAGTTGTACGTATGTCTTGTACTTTTCGTAAAATGCGTTCAACTTACTGTTTGGCACCTTTCGCTGAAATATCTGTCCAAGTTTGATGGACGTCACGCCCTTTTCCCCCAACCCAGAGAAGAAGGTAAGACACTTTTTCTTCTTCCGACTTCGCTTTCAGCGGTCCAGAGAATACAAGCTCGCTTTGATGTTTAAATTTGTCCCATGCTTGGGGAAGATGTGTACTCTCCCAGTCCATCTTTATACACGAAACACCAAACAGATCCATTTTGAATGTATTAATGCAGCAATTAAACTTATAAATTCCAAGTTCAAAATTGTGTCCAGTTTTCCAAATTAATTTGTTTACTTCTGACACCATGTTATACATGGGCTATAGGAAAACTAATATTTAATACATGTTAATCCAAGCTAAGAAAGATACAGTAAATAGAAAAAAAAAGTATACGTACTCAGAGAGTCCTGCTTAACACATTTGTGCTGTAGAGAGTATATCAAATATCATAACAATGACAATCACATGACCATACGACAATAAGTACAGTACGACACAAAAGACAGGTGCCCTATATAACGCAATGCATATTAATATAACAGATACAAATTACATGGGTTACAATTATAACATGTTCTTATATATATTTACTTGTGTACACATCAGTTGACGGGCGATTTACATATGGGCGTCCGCGGCCGAATGGTTGAGTCCCTGACTTGAAATCTCTTGCCCCTCACCGCTGTAGGTTCGATCCCTCAGGGGTCTAGGAATCTTTATGTGAGGAAGCTATCCAGCTGGCTTTCTGAACGTCGGTGGTTCTACACAGGTGCCCGCCCATGCATGAAAGGGGCACCAGTGGAAGCTGGAAAGTCGCCATATGACCTTAGCTGTTGGAGCGACTATGAAATCCAATTCAACTGATTTACATATATACATAGTGTATATAACTACCATAGCATCCCTTGTCTCTACATAATTTTATCTTTATACATTTACATTAATTTTTAATTACTACTATTTTGTTGATACATTTATATAATATCAAAAAATCAAACGAACAAATTATGATTGCTAACTATATTTGGTTAACTCTTTCGGTGCCACAGTCAAAAACATTGATTTTACGACCAGTGTAGACCAGATCAACGTGCACACTATGTGCAGGCTGATCAGGGTTTACACTGTTCGCCACTTATTAAGAATGCTTTTCCAAACACGTTTTATATAAAATATTACCGGAAGGTTTAAATTCAAATTTTAGCAGACGACATTTGAAATTTGGCGGCGAAAGGGTTAACGGTCAAACACACATCTTGTTGGAAAGTGTAGACTTTGATCCTATGCGTTAAAGGTACTACAATGTTAATACTATGAAAGAGTTATTTGATACTATAGATTTTAGTCTTGTTTTAGACTTCCTGAAAGAAATCCGACTATATAAATAGAGAATATTATGTCGGTGCCTTTTACTATCAAGTTTATTAGGCGAGGCTTATAAAACGAAGAATGGCGAGGCTCTGCCCGAGCCATTCTTCGTTTTCGTGCCAAGCCTAATAAACTTGATAGTAAAAGGCACTGACGCAATATTCTATTTATCATGTAGATTATCCATATTTTCTGTAGGAATTACTACTATTACCTATTTCTCAGAATGGTACGCTTATCGAGGACATGGCCATGTTGTTGTTTTTTGTTTGTTTTATGACGTCAGGCAAAGTTACGTGCATGACGCCAGATAACGTTACGTATAATAAACGCCGATTTGCTTTATTGGCCAGTGCCTAATTAAATTTATTGGCCAGTGCCTAATTAAAGCAAAATTTAATAGGTCACCTCTTTATTAGGCAGAAAAGTGCATATCTGCATGATAAATCATAATATGTTTACCTTTTTATATACCCGTTGACGGGCATTTGTTTATTTACATATATAGTTTATTTTACTACCATATCATCCCTGATTTGGAAATTGTTTATCTTTATATATTTACATTAATTTTTTAATTACTACTTCATATCCTCATCTTTCATCAATTTTTGCGCACAATATGACCCATTTATGTGTCGACGTGCCGTAAAACACCATTCATTAATTCATTATTTCATCTTGATAAAGGCTGTGCGCCGAAACGTTGATCAATCAAAAATTAACGTGTTGAATGTTATACATATATTTATCACATAACATGTCTTCTGGCCATAATAAAGCCATGACATTTCTCGTAATACACTAGTGTACTACAGATGCAAATGAGAACCGAATCACTGTGTTTGTATACAGTAAACATTTATTCCCAGTTGTTTGCATGATATGTCATACGATACGTTCAGATACCATAAATATTCATCCTTATTTGTTACTTTATAAAATCCATGTTAGTAGCCTTAAATTTGGTGTCAGGTGTCGCATTATATGTACTGCGAACGCGTTACAGCCGCGTAACGTAGCTGACTTCACGAAAACAACAACACGACGTCATGTTTCTCTTACAAATTGCCGCCGTATACAATGTAAATTGACAACAACATTAAAGTGAAACTATCACATCGTAGGTGTGTTATGTGATACATAAAATCTTACATGAGCCTCGTATCCTAACATTTTATCCAACTCGTTTATTAAAATCAATAACACACAGTCACTCATATAAGATCCTCTATATATTAATAAACGTTGGCAAACTTAACTTCCGTTTTACTGTCTGTATTTGAAATTGCATGGTAACAATAGTATAGCTATTACTACAAATGCATGCTTATCTGATTTCAGTTTCATGAAGATTTGCAAGAGCAAGTATCGTCAAGTTGCTAGTGCTTTAAAAGCTGTTACACATGCAGGAAAGCCAGTTGTTCTAGTTGCATACCAAGGCAAGACCAACATCTGTATTCACATCCGGTATATAAGCAGAAAACGTCAACTCTTAGGTGTTAGTTCTGCTTCAAGAAAAAATAACTAAAGTTTCAGGACGAAATGCAGGACGAAATAAAAGAAATCACGGAGGGCCTTTTGTTAAAAAAAAAAATAAAAAAAAATAATGACATAACTCCTCCGCGTTATGAACATGCCGCAACGTTAACTTATTTGAACTGGAATGCTGGATTTTACTCAACCATGTAATGAAGTGCTTTTTTTTTTGTTTGTGTTCAATATTTCACATTGTGCACTCAAACTAAAAACCTTGTTCAGTGCTACTTAAAAGTGTCGATAACAAAAATGTCTCAATACGTTAAATTCATAAACATCTACACAAAGCACGTGTTATTGCAAATTCAAGTTCATGTACCACTACAACTGTATCAACACTGTTGACCTCCTGCCTTTTTCGCGATTATATACATATGGTTTATGAACATTTAGGAATCAATCTGTTTTGGTCGGTAGACAATTCTCTAGAAAAGGCTCTGATGTTTATAATGCTTTAGCTTTTCTTCTAGAAC
Source organism: Cyrtodaria siliqua (assembly GCA_037043455.1). Classification (NCBI taxonomy): domain Eukaryota; kingdom Metazoa; phylum Mollusca; class Bivalvia; order Adapedonta; family Hiatellidae; genus Cyrtodaria; species Cyrtodaria siliqua. Next base: position 5,847 of record JAWPHD010014836.1, read on the forward strand.
ACATCTTTATTGGTTACGGTAAACAGTTAACCGCCATGTTGCGGGTATTCCTATGGTTACTAACTGTGGGTAACTGCGTATTCCTATTGTTACCCTCAGTGAAAATCCTAGCAGCGGCACGAAAAAGTTTACGGTATTTATACCGTTTACAAAAATAGAGGAAGCGAAAATAGTCTTTGAGCTGTCTATAGACCCACTCTCCCCCCCCCCCCCCCCCACCCCCAACCTCACGCCCCACCCACCCCATCCCACTCCCACCACGGGGAGAATTTTGTAGGGTATGATTTTCTGAAAGTTCATACAAAAAGCTTTAAAATGAGACTTGTCTGCCATCTGAGCGTTGGGGCGTTTGTGTGTAACGCAAGTAGAATTACGTTACCATAACAATTCCAAAACACCTTCAATAAATTTGAATTTGAGTAAAATATGTGCATATGAACAACAAATACTACCTATATTTATGTCATTTATGAATTGTTTAATTTAGACAGCCTTTTCAACATAATGAAAATATGAAAATATACTGTAGTTTACGTTACACCCTATTTGTTACCAAAAGATTATAAATACAGTTAATAACTAGACCGTAAGTTACCAAAAGACGCCATCTCACCAACATCAGAAACAATCGTGGGGCGTTCTCCTGACACATACATACTGATCCTGCTTTCAAAATTTGTTTCAGTAATACCGTATGTCATGTTTGGCACAGGGAATATTAAAAAAGGAGATGTTGAATGTGAAACAAATTGTAGACGTTAATGGGTCTGATATTTGCTCTTTTATACCCACACTACATTGCTTTACAAGCTGTGTTACAACCAGTGGCTTTGTAGGGAGAAGCAATGCTGTACCATTGAAGATGATTAAAAAGCACAGGGAGTTTGTGTCAATTTAAGGGTTCAAATTATCTTGTGCAAATAGATTTGTGCAGATTTCAAGTAGAAAATAATATAAGCTCTTGCTAAATTTTGCAAGTAATAAAAAAAAAACTAAGTCTAAATCTACATTTATTCACTAAACATATTCATGAAACTTAGTGAAATAGACCCGGCCAGAATTTGAACACCCGACCTCCCGCATGCGATGTGGACTCGCCTGTAATTACACCATAGATGAATATACGAGGACTGATATTAGAGTTGGTAGCTCACACTGTAATTTAGTTTAAAATTTTGCATAGTTCATCGCATATTATCGACACATGTTTATTAACATAGACGTGGCCGAGTGGTTTGCATCCATGTATTTGCAACACGTCCAAGGTCCCGGGTTTGACTCCCAGTGGGTCACGTCTCAAATTTTTAAAAACGCACTCAAAAGCGCACTCCCGCAGTATCTTACTACGGCAAGGTACTTTGAAAGTATGCCATTGTTCATGGCGGATGTAAACCCCTCGTTCTCGTTCTCGAGGCTATACCCCTAGTACGTTTAAGATCGAAGTGTTGGTCAGTTATTCACAACCATAAACCTTAGTCTTGTCTCCGTTTGGAGGCTTCATATGTCCTCAATACAGGGTTTGGAATTTTAAAAAAAAGAAGGCAGAAACATATGGAAATGTAAAATGTAAATAAACCCCAAACAATAATAGACATTAACGTCTATTTATAGTAACACACGCTCGACTACTGTCCGTTACAAACAAACAAAACATTTATTGAAACCTTTGTCAAATTAACGCGACCTGTTCCTGTCTGAGGTCATTCGTGCCGCTGCTAAGATTTTTCACTATTTAACTTCATCTGTTTCACCGATAGTTGTCTTCAGTGATCACAATCCCCTCGCATTTATTAATTAAATGAAAAATAAAACATTAATGAGGTGGAGTTTAATGTTGCAAGAGTATATATTTAAATTAGACATATCAGGGGAAAAGATAATATGATTGCTGACGCATTATCTCGTGTGTGAAATACGTTTGTATATTAAACCTAAATTATTCTCATATATATGTTGACTATTGTTAATTTAAATACAATGTCATTTTGTAGTATATACTATGGTATATGTACTGAAACTGAAATAGTATTAATTATTTCATTGCTTATTGCATATTGTTCAAAAGAATGCTTTATTATATAAAACATTCTTTTTCTTTAAAGGGGAAAGTGTTACCCTCATGTATATAATGCTATTGAAGTGTACATGTTTATTGATCCAGTTGTCAGATTGTTTCTATTAATAGCACACATATAAATAGCTTACAGACCATTCTTTTATCTAGAATGTTCTATGTCGGTATATAAAGCTGAAGTTAGTAAAACGTGTAGGGTTTTCAGTATTCAAAGTGGAATATCTGGTTTTATATTATTTTGAGAATTTACAAAATATTGGATGCTGTGAATTAAAATATATTGTGAGAGGATTAAAAAAGTATAGTAGTTAAAAAATGCTGCTGATTATATTATAAAAAATAGTTGTTGCTGGTTTTACTTCCTTTCTTGTTACATTTTAACCGTAACACTACGGGTACTAACTGTGGGTATTCTTTGAGTACTAACTGATTCCTATTGGTAATAACTGGGGGTATTCTTGTGGATACTGACTGTGAGTATTTTTATGTATACTAACTGTGGGTATTCCTATCGGTACAAAGTGTGGGTATTCCTATGGATACTAACTATCGGTATTCCTATGGGTACTAACTGGGGGTATTCCTATGGTTACTAACTGTGGGTATTCCTATTGGTACTAACTGTGGGTATTCGTATTGGTACTAACTGTGGGTATTCCTATGGGTACTAACTGTGGGTATTCCTATGTTTACTAACTGTGGTTATTCCTATGGGTAATAACTGTAGGTATTCCTATGTTTACTAACTGTGGTTATTCCTATGGGTACTAACTGTGGGTATTCCTATGTTTACTAACTGTGGTTATTCCTATGGGTACTGACTGTGGGTATTCCTATGTTTACTAACTGTGGTTATTCCTATGTGTACTAACTGTGGGTATTCCTATGGGTACTAACTGTGGGTATTCCTATGGGTACTAACTGTGGGTATTCCTATGGGTACTAACTGTGGGTATTCCTATGGGTACTAACTGTGGGTATTCCTATGTTTACTAACTGTGGTTATTCCTATGGGTACTAACTGTGGATATTCCTATGTTTACTAACTGTGGTTATTCCTATGTTTACTAACTGTGGTTATTCTTATGGGTACTAACTGTGGGTATTCCTATGTTTACTAACTGTGGTTATTCCTATGGGTACTAACTGGGGGTATTCCTATGGGTAAAGAGCAGTGGCAAAAAAAACAATAACGTGGCTCCAGCGTAAATGGAGTTTCTACGATAGAATTTGCAGCAACTCTGCAGTTCAGGGTGAGAAGGTTCTAGGCCCATTTTCCATATTTTATCTCGATGTACATGGAAGATGAGCCTGGCATGTTCATGCCTGTTAGGCGCCATATAACCTTTTCATGTGTTGGTGCGCCTTAAAACCCCAATTCAATTCAATTGCTATGGGTACTAACTGTGGGTATTCCTATGGGTACTAACTGTGGGTATTCGTATTGGTACTAACTGAGGGTATTCCTATGGTTACTAACTGTGGGTACTCCTATGGGTACTAATTGTGGGTATTCCTATGGGTACTAACTGTGGGTATTCCTATGGGTACTAACTGTGCACCATTTGTCGCAGATCTGCTATTTTACTGAAATGCATTCATATGCTAGTCGGGGAGACAGTATTTATCGATTTATATCTCTCTATTGGAAATGAAGAAATCATGTGCAAACTCTCTGGCAAGAGAGATTATTTTAATTTTGACAATGTGAATTAATCTCCGCTTAGACGAGGATGTTCCCGAGCAGTTCCCGAGCAGTTGCTTTTGAGGTTTATTTTTTTCAGCTTATTCATTTTTCTAGAGGTTGTTGTCGAGTTATATATCTAAACTGCTACTCCATCAGGGCTACCGTAGCAATACACTAAACTGCTACTCCATCAGGGCTACCGTAACAATACACTAAACTGCTACTCCATCAGGGCTACCGTAACAATACACTAAACTGCTACTCCATCAGGACTACCGTAACAATACAATAACCTGCTACTCCATCAGGGCTACCGTAGCAATACACTAAACTGCTACTCCATCAGGGCTACCGTAACAATACACTAAACTGCTACTCTATAAGGGCTACCGTAACAATACAATAAACTGCTACTCCATCAGGGCTACCGTAACAATACACTAAACTGCTACTCCATCAGGGCTACCGTAGCAATACACTAAACTGCTACTCCATCAGGGCTACCGTAACAATACACTAAACTGCTACTCCATCAGGGCTACCGTAACAATACACTAAACTGCTACTCCATCAGGGCTACCGTAACAATACACTAAACTGCTACTCCATCAGGGCTACCGTAACAATACACTAAACTGCTACTCCATCAGGGCTACCGTACCACCGTAACAATACACTAAACTGCTACTCCATCAGGGCTACCGTAACAATACACTAAACTGCTACTCCATCAGGGCTACCGTAACAATACACTAAACTGCTACTCCATCAGGGCTACCGTAACAATACAATAACCTGCTACTCCATCAGGGCTACCGTAACAATACACTAAACTGCTACTCCATCAGGGCTACCGTAACAATACACTAAACTGCTACTCCATCAGGGCTACCGTAACAATACACTAAACTGCTACTCCATTAGGGCTACCGTAACAATACAATAAACTGCTACTCCATCAGGGCTACCGTAACATTAAAATAACCTGCTACTCCATCAGGGCTACCGTAACAATACACTAAACTGCTACTCCATCAGGGCTACCGTAACAATACACTAAACTGCTACTTCATCAGGGCTACCGTAACAATACACTAAACTGCTACTCCATCAGGGCTACCCTAAGAATACACTAAACTGCTACTCCATCAGGGCTACCGTAACAATACACTAAACTGCTACTCCATCAGGGCTACCGTACCCCCGTAACAATACACTAAACTGCTACTCCATCAGGGCTACCGTAACAATACAATAACCTGCTACTCCATCAGGGCTACCGTAGCAATACACTAAACTGCTACTCCATCAGGGCTACCGTAACAATACACTAAACTGCTACTCCATCAGGGCTACCGTACCACCGTAACAATACACTAAACTGCTACTCCATCAGGGCTACCGTAACAATACACTCAGAAAAAACTCCGTATTGATGCATGCACGGACTTATTTGACTCCGTTTTTGTGAATATACTGGGAAGATTCAACTCCGTATTCCTGAATATATGGAAATATTGGACTACATTTTCGTGCATATACGGAATACGGGAAGATCAAACTTCGTATTCGTGCATAAACAGAAAAATATAATTCCGTATTCATACGTATACGGAAATATATAACTCCGTATTCGTGCGAATACGGACGTTTTTAACTCCGTATTCGTGCGTATACAGAAATATAAAACTCCGTATTCGTGCATAAACGGACAAAATATAATTCCGTATTCATACGTATACTGAAATATATAACTCCGTATTCGTACGAATACGGACGTTTTTAACTCCGTATTCGTGCGTATACAGAAATATAAAACTCCGTATTCGTGCATAAACGGACAAAATATAATTCCGTATTCATACGTATACGGAAATATATAACTCCGTATTCGTGCGTATGCGGACGTTTTTCACTCCGTATTTGTGCGTATACAGAAATATAAAACTCCGTATTCGTGCATAAACGGAAAAAATATAATTCCGTATTCATACGTATACGGAAACATATAACTCCGTATTCGTGCATATACGGACTTATTGAACTCCGTATTCGTATGTATACGAGAATATAAACCCCCATATAGGAGCTAGACCGGGTACCATGGGCCCAATCTGGTGGAACGCAAAAGTTCCCTCAGGTAAACTATTGAGTAAGTTACTGTGAAGCATAGGAGTGGTGAAAGACACAGGGCTGGTATGTATTGAATGTTTTTCTTTATTTCTGAAACATTTAACTTGCTTCTAGCGAAAACCGCATGAAAATTGAAGGTAAGCTGGACATGCTGCACTACTTTTTGTGAAGCACAGTTTGAAGTGCACTTTGGTCATTTTGACCTCAGAATTCAAAAAGAAGGTGTTTACTTTGTTTGGAAAATATTTTGTGGAAAAGAGCAGGTCAGCAAATCATCTAAGGCCCATTTTTGTGTTGCACTGGGCATGACTGATACTACATTGTGTGTGTTATATGGCCAGCATAGTCAGGACTGGATATTTTTGGGTAGATATTTATTAACAACCCTATGTAAAAATAATGGTGGTCTAGGTCCATATTCGTGCATATACGGACAAATATAATTCCTTATTCGTGCGTATACGGACATATATAACTTAAATATTACCTCCGTATTAAAACACAGTCACGGATATTTTTGCAGACGATACAACGCTTTCAGCTTCAAGTTCATCTCTTGTCAGCGCTGTAAAATGACCTTAGGCTAGAAAAAATATACCTGTGTTTCTGGTTACCCGACCGTCCCTATTTTTTGGCGCCGACCCTACAGTTTTTTTATCATAAAAAAACAAAAAACAACAAAAAAAGGACGAAAAAACTGCGTACGAATACGTAATGTACGAAAAGATTGAGTACGAAACATGCGCTTAAACATTGCCGCATTCATGGTGCACCGCGCGTCCGTTTTGGCTATTATAATTGGAAAATGCAGCCATTGGACAGAGCAGAAGTTAATCATGACATGCTGCCAGCATATTTGTTCTTCCAATACCACCCAGCCTCAGGAAATGATAAAATTCAATCTTTCACAGCCACATGTAAGATGGAACTCTCAGGGTCGGAGATATTGTGATCACTTTTTGCCTGTCACTCCGTCTGCCGTCCGTCAATAAATAAACTCATAATGGCAGAAAATATTTGTTTTCAATTTATTTTATTCAAAACAAACAAGTTAGATATCATGAGGTTATTTTCCTTCTCTCCTTGCAAAATCACTACAAATTAACTACTTGACAAAGTTAAAGATACCTTTAACATCGTCCAAATCACATGGGAAAAAAAAAAATACCGACCTACCTACCATAATTTTTTCAGCTGAGTAACCAGAAACACAGGTGGTTTTTTTTCTGGCCTTATTAACGTCAACGTCAAATCGCATGTCTGTCAATGCATCAAAAACGGAAATAATGTATCTCTCTTCTAAGAACAGAATAAATCGTATTCATGTATTCAATTCAAAGATGAAACCATTAACTGTAGTTACGAAGACAAATTACTCGGTGTTACAAATGACAACACTCTCTCTTGGAATAGTCAAATTGATAAAGTTCTTAAAAAATTTAATTCATTGTTATGTCTGTTGTCTCGCATAAAGATCCACCTTTCTATACATATGCGTAAATTATTTTTCAATGCTTCTATCTTACCCCATTTAGATTACTGTTGTGTGATATGGGGAAATTGTAATGTTTCTCTTGAAGATAAAATTGCAAGATTCCAAAAAAGAGCTGCAAGATTTATCCTGGACATTATTATGTGCATACTTAAATTGTATTTATTCTATATTCAAATTATGGATATCTATAACACGCCCGGGATTTTCACCGCCTGCGTTGCTTTTGCAATACCGAGAATTTAAGGTGGAGGATTTCCAGTTATGCTGGCGTGTGATAAACATGCTGGAATAAATGTAGTGCGTGGTCCAGTGGTAGAGCGCCGAACTCCAGATCGAGAGGTCGTGGGTTCGATCCTCGTCACGGTCACGTTATTTATCCTTGAGCAAGATAATTAATCCACATTGCTTAGTACTGGTTCTACCCAGAAAGCCATCGAGAGTGAATAATCTAAGTTGCAAGAACTTGTTTCGCAATCGATGCAAAATAAATATGTTTAAACGTTAAACTAATTAATGTAGGTGGCCCAGATTGTGAACGATTACATTTGTTATTAAGCCTTTTTTCCAAAATTAGAGGAATATGTTGTGCTAGCCAATGGACCAAAGCGACCATTCTAAGATGTGGGCACCTACGACTTACGCATGCATGAAAAATCCTTTCTGCTGTATGCAATTTATGTGAAAAGGCTCGCATAAAACATAAGACGGTCATTATTTTAATACTGAGACCTTTACATATAGGCTAGTCTATTTACCCCAAATAAGGACCCAACCTCAAACAAATTCCAACAGAAAGTTTGATTGCATATTTACATTCGATAAACCCTCCTAGAGCTTAGAAAAAAACTCCTAAAAAAAAATCGATGGGGAACCTTGAAAAAAAAAAGGTTTTATAGGCACCCTAGATTTTTTTTTATAAAAATCTACATATCCATAGTATGTACAGATATATCATCAAATATGTTTAAACCGAATACTTTTCATTACTTTTACGATAGGATAGATGTTTCATAGATATTAAAACATCAAACAGAAACAACACAAGTTAAAAATGGTAAATGCTAAGAGTTTATTTTATCAATTTACGGTTTTAAAATACCCCACCCACTATATGTTAAATTGATTTTTTTCATTTCTAGACAAATACTTTCAAATATCAAGTCACCAGTATTCTAGTTTCAATATATAATGAAACAAAACAGTAATTACATATATCTAGTACATACATCTAGTACATACTACCATTAATCATTCATTTATACACCCGTAATATATTACAAACAACTGCATGTACTATGGAACACAATATAAACGTGTACTTGTATATACACATATGTACACATATATGTATATAATTAACTGATTTAATTGACCTGAGACACTGTTCAATAACCAGGTCTGTAGACAAGCCTGCTCAGAACCGATCGCTCCTGCGAACTACATTATACCCGTCGCAAAATGCCTTATGAACTTCTGTTAATCAATACAAGTGCATGTTTTTCGTTGCAATTGTACATTGCGTGTTTATATTTCATCCAAGTCCTGGGTATCCATTTGTATGCTGTTGCTACAACCACTACCCCTGCACTCGCCACACCCTACCGTACACGAAAGACCGTGTTTCCGACATGTACATCGTTTTGAGTCTCAATTAAGTTTACAGTTACATCTTATAATTTTTAGTAGCCTCTCTGGAGCTGCAGGTAGATCAGTCTTGATAGGAACAAATTTACCACCTATTTTACACCAACCCCAGTCCAGTGGATTAACATCATTTCCTATCCAAATTTGAACTTGTGCATATACTCTAAAGCTGTGATACTTAGCAGCTGATTCAGTTGGTGGTAATGTTTGGACTTGTACCACATTTTTACTTGTATAAGCTTTGGTAACAAATCTCCTATATCGCAGCGTGTTCAAAGTTTCGTTTGTTTTACCACTGTACAAACACTTAAGAGCTTCGTTTCCTGCTGTTTCGATATCACTTTGTGATGATACTTTATTTATGAAAATGGCCAGCTGATCGATGCCATGTATGGCAACATTTCATGCAAACTCTTGAGGTGCAATTTCCAATTCCCCATTCTTTCGGCCTTGATGAATGTTTTCAAAAGTTCCACCATGTCCATATACTGCAACCAGATCCTTGCGGTCTTATATTTCAGGAGTCTCACTTTAACTTGTTCATATCTGTTCATTAAATATTTGAGATCACTGTCAGTGCATATATCATCTGGGACCTGTTTTTCCTCAACTATACTTTGAATAATACCTTTCACTTTTTCAGTCTGATGATCATCGTTTTGCATAACCACCTTTTCAAATAATACAGTTTGTAGAGCATCATCCACAAGAAAATGGCCCCTTATTGCTCTATTGATGGCTTTTCCATTTAGCAAGTGGCTAACTGTGTTCTCGGCGTAAACTGTTCCAAGAAGTTCTTCTAAGCCGGTATTTTCCATTATTCTTCCAATGCATCCCAGGAAGCTCATTTCTGTATGGAACCCACCAAGTCTTAATATTACAACTTTGATATTGCTTGTTGGTGGCTCATTCTTCACTATGTTCAGTGCTTTCCAGTACAATGGTTGATCGAAGGTCAGGATAGGAATCCTGTTTACTTGCCTTGACTGATCAGCAACAAACTGCAAAGTTGAATATATACAAGACATATCACTTGCGCTCATGTCTATCATAGGCATATACATCACCGATGACTGTCCCGGAAACTCTCCCATCTGAAGCATTTGCATCATACCCGACCACCCAGGAGATCGAATTGTCAAGGGTTTTGCAATTTTTATCAGAAACTCAAGTTCTTTTATCTTATCGTCAGAAGTATCCTGGCTCTGTAAATTGATTAACTCTTTGAATTTTAAATCTTCAATGTTATTGCTTTTATGACTGTAATAATGTATGCTTATCTTACCCACTTTAAGTATATCTTCTGGTGTTACATTTATTCGTGGAATAATGCGTTTCATTTCTAGTTTTGGTGTTATAGTAGCAATGATACCCATCCCATGGAACGTATTTAATCCGTCTAATGTGCAAGTATTGTGATCAACGTTGTCAGCCACGTATTGGACAAACTCATTACCAGTACATTGTATAACTGTTCGATTAACTGCTGCAGCATTGGACTCGTACTTCAGAACCTCTTGGTACGAAGAACAAAAGCCTAAACTATTTAATGTGTCTACTAAATAAAAGTTTAGAACCATATAAATGATGCATCTGCACACCAAGACCTATCTGCAGTGGGACAATCACTCCCCTTGGAATAGAAGCTTGTACTATTGCCTGACCTATGGATGCTATTTTCTTTTGCCCTTGATGATTATCAATTATGTTTCTTAGAAATTGTTCTAAACTACTGGGTACATGTTTGAGGTTAGACTCTAGTGTCATTATCTCGCATCCTGTTGGATACACTTCTTTCGAATAATCCATAGATTTGATATCAGTACGAATCAGTTTAGCTGCTGTTTTTATTATGGCCTCTTTCTCAGATTCATTATCGTTCTTTCGTTCTCTTTTATAAAAAGAATGTAAAATTGAATGAGCCTTACTTTTAAAAGTAACAACATCATGCTTCCCATTTAATTCTGAAATTATTATCGCATCACCAAAGTATTCTATTATTTTCTTTTTCATATGTGTAATGCTATATGCCTCGTCTTGGCATAGCTCAAACATTTTGTACACAAGGTCACATATAGTGATTTGAACATTTTCATGAGTTTCAAAGAATTTAGTCACTTCTTTAAATGCTTCTTCAACATTGTCCTTAGTTGGTCTTCCTTTCCTTCTATTGTTTGAGTCTGAATACTGTGAAGGAACTTGGTACCCAGTTCTAAAATTACTGCTGCAAATTTGGTGATATCTAGCTTCCACAGCCGGCAGGTCTTGAGCATATTCAATTCGAGAAAGAACAGTATTACCTCATTCATCATTTCTATTTAGGCATACGTCTTTGACAGTTTTTTGAAACTCAAGCGTTCTTACTGGGAAAACGTCATGCCCCCTTTTATATCTATCGTGCTTGGCTTCGTGTCCACAAAACAAACATTTACTTTCAAACAAAAAATTATTTTCTACAGATCTCCGTGTTTTGGGACTAGATATATTGTTAGTATCTTCAAAGGCAGGAACTTTCGTTTCTCTCAGTTGGTTTGGATGACAATAAACACGCCTGCATTCCTCGTGAACTAACTGTCCTGGTGTAACTATCACCTACAATATAAACAATGTTAGCACTCATAAAATAGTAGAATCATTATATGAAATCATGTCTATTGGTTTATTATTATTTGAAATATGGAGCACAATAGTTGATGCAAACATACATTGACTTGCTTCAAGTACAAAAATATCATTGATTCATTAACAATGATTGCTCCTTTGGGAATGGTATTTAAATCACGATGTGGACAAATGATTGTATTAACATGTACAATTAGTATTTATTACACAAAAAGTCAAAGAAAAATAATACTTGCATACCTTTATTTCTACTTGCTGCTAGTAAACCATTACACCCCTTTGCTCCAAGTTTTGTTTTAGGACGATCATCTTTAACCATACAAATAACACAGGCTTCATCACTGAAACAGTAGAATAAAATGAATAATTGTCTAGTTTAGTATACTCTTTAATTTTGCACGGATGGTCGAATGTACGGACAAGAGCAAATCTACACCTACATGTTTATATAAAGTAGGGACACAAAACTACAAACTAAAAGTAAACCATTACCTCATGATTCCATTTAGCAAGTGTAGTACGTAAATCTATTGCCACTGATGTCCATGCTCTTTCTCTGCAATTTTAATAGTGGTTGGGTAGGTATCTGCAAAAAAAAGAAAGAAATGTTTTTTTTATTATAAAAAACACTTTCTAGTTTACAAATTTAACGAAAATACGTACAAAAATTGCGAAAAATGAAAATTCCGAATTCCGTAATTTATGACCCATATCCGCTTCCGTACTTTTTTTTTTTTAACATGACCCGTGTACAAAATGTATTTTCCCAATATTTTTTTTGAAAAAGGCCATTAAACAATATACATAATGGGCGATAACACATAATTCAATATAATGTCGCATATTTTATACAGTATTTTAATAATTTGTTTGGTATAAGCAGTACCTTTTGAAGCATAAACGCGAAAACTCATTACATACTCGCAGATAGAGATCGGAACAAACCGGGCTCACTAAGTTGCATTATATGACAAGGAAACACAATACTATTCTCGATAAGAACATTTCAAAACAAAAATAACACTTACTTGTCAAAGCCACGTCCAAAATCAGATCAGTTTCCATTTCTCCTTCTGTTATTGATAATCACAAAATGACGTCACATTGGAAATGACGTCACATAATAGTAAGGAAATCCCTAGTATGGTGTATTGTTCGGGACAACACTAAATTTCAGGTTTGATGTCAAATATTTCGAAAACTCCATTGAATATTCTTGAGGAGTTTTTTTCTGTGATAGCTATCTTATCATACTATTCATTCATCGGAAAAAACTTTCTGTTGGATTTAGTTGGACGTTGAAAATTACTATGACAGACCTAATATATGTTGTGAGATACCCAAAGATAAATGTACATGTTTGACGTTCATCAGTCTGTGAATTTCAAGACAAAAATCGCAATAAAAATGCACGGCAATACAGGCTTGACGTTTGCGAAGATGACGTTTTGTACCTATTGTGTCTATTTGCATTTTCGCGACGATGTAATTAGTTTGTTATTACTGCGCGTTTTCATGTTTGAACTAATGCGTTACTATAGTATATTTCTGTGATTAACTAATTGTTGATTATATTTGTTTTAGGCTGTTAAGATGAATGTCCAAGTCCTCGTTTCCATATTTTTAGTTTATTGCATTTCACTATGTACATCAATTTATATTCTACATGTCTTTTAACAGTATACGTGTATATACTAAAGTGTAATTGTCTATAATTAGACTGACGTTACGATTCCCTATTCTACATAATAATGACAGACCTTCCTTACTTTAACCAAATCTCATCCAGCTCAGAAGACGCTTCCTCAAATAGCAACTGATTGATGCAGATTTGTGTTTTCTGAAAAAACAGCCTTCAAAATGGAAACAAGTGAGTTTGAGGTTTGTAAAATGGCATCAAGTGTGGATTTTAACAAGTTTTTAATGATTTTACAGTGTAAATTGACTATGGTGTAAGACATGCGGACTGTATGCTGTACAACAACAACACCTTGGATGGAGTTATGCATAAGAAGTCTGGTTACTCTCAATATGGGAGACAATCCATTCAACTCGGAACAACACACACTCATTTGAACGTTTCCGCACACATGGCAACATATATTTATGTAAAGCGTGTCTCGGGTTTGCTTCGGAACCTTCATGTGAGCTGCCTTGTAATAATAGTTGGTGTCCGAGATATGACCAGCTGAGCTTGGAACCACATCCAACAAACTGTGAGAGAAACAGATGTCTCCACACCACACCGAATCTATACATGGGACTTGGACAGTATCTAGACTGCATGCTTGAGGTAATTATAAGTACTGTTGCTGTAATCAAGTAGTGTATCACATTAGAATCATACCCCACCCACTTCAAATGTACAGCATTTATTTGTAATAACTAATCGTAATTAAATCTATTGTTTTTCACTCGTCAAGAATGTCGGTCGCATACAGCCTCACATAAAGTAACCTTACCTTAAGTAATTTATTTGTCACTTTGTCAAGAATGTCAGTTGCATACAACCGCACGCATACGTAAAAATAATTCATTCTTGTCAAGAATTTCGGTTGCAAACAATCGGACGTTAAAAAAGCTTGCGTTGCGTAAAATAACTTGTTTGTAACTTGTCTAGAAACTCGGTCGCTTTCAACTTTGTACAACCTTTCGCGAAATAACATTATGTAAAATAATCTAAATGTGTCGCTCGTCACATAGCACAGTCAGCACAGCATACAACCTTGAGTAAAATAACCTTATGTAAAATAATTTATTTCTCACTCGTTAAATAGATTTATGTCGGTCGCATACTGCCTTGCATAAAAAAGCTTACGTAAAATAATTTATTTGTCACTTGTCAAGAATGTCGGTTGCATACAACTTCATGGAAAATTTATAACTTTACGTAAAAGAATTTATTTTTCAAAAAAGTCAGTCGAGTACGCTTGTATTCTCTCGTCGTTTCTTGACATTTTGTAAAAGCGTTTTGTTTTGTAATTTTGTGACAGTTGTCGAGAATGTGTGAAACTATTGTACTGAATTTAGTTAATTTCAGATGAATATATTATGAAAGTATAAATTTTCAGTGTTGACTTGACTTGGTTTGACTGACTATTGACTTGACTAGACCTGATTTGACTGACTCACCTGCACACCTTACATAACTTGTTTATGATTTGACTTTCCAAAACTTGACTTGAATTAATCTTGACTTAATCTTGACTTGAACTTGACTTGAACTTGACATAACTTGACTTGAACTTGACTTAGACTTGACTTGAACTTTACATGAATGTGTGAAACTATTGTATTGAAATTAGTTAATTTCGGATCAATATACTTAGTAAATTGTTTTGGATGCATTTTCACTTTGGTCTTGACTTGACTTGACTTGACTTGCCTATTGCTTGACTCGACTAGACTATAATTAACTAGACTTGACTTGACTAGATAAGACTGAATCAGCTGCTGAAAGTCTGCACAACTTGTTTATGACTTGACTCACCATAACTTCCTTATTACTTGACTCACCATAATTTGACTTGACTGAACTGGACATGAACTTGACTTGACTTACACACATTATAATTTAAATATAAAACACATTTTAGGTAAAGAAAACATAAAGCTCAATATAGAAATAACAATACTGATAATTATGTTACTAAAGAAGGAGTTATTAAAGATACACCTGTGTCGTCTCTATGCAATCCTATACATTTTCGAATTGCCTAGATATCTAGACGTTGTCATACTATATTTATTCACAAATAGTCGCCCGATGTGGTCAAATGAGGCCAATTCATGTAGGGTTTTAACGTAAGTTTCTTCAGAAAAGATTTTCGTCGCATGTCGCGGAACTTTTTTTCCTTCAAGGTCTCACTAAACAGTTATTTGCCTTGCCAGTCACGGTAGGAACTTTCTGGAGCTTAAAAAAAGATCTGTGTTATTCGGTTCTTGCTTATTTCTTAAAATGTGCAAATATTGTTTCTTTTTTTGTTGCAGGTGACAAGAATGGGACAAGTTCATGATTTCATACAGGTTAGGATATGCCTGAATGTTTCTGAGCCCAGATCTGAGAATCTAATACTGGGTAGTCTAGTAGTGATACATTTGAAAATGTCAGTGAAATGGACAAATTCAAGAGGGTCTCTTCAAACTATTGATATTAAAAAAAAGCAAATTGGTCAAACCCGTGTTTTTTGTTGGATATTTCGTGCAACAGACATCAAGTTTCACAAAGAAAATATTTTTAAGAAAATTCATTAAGTTCTACAGTGATCCAGAGGGGTCCTGCTACATATGCAGAGCTATGTAAAATTAACTGTGTTGTGAGACGTTCAAAGGTCGGTTAGTTAATATATCTAAATACACAATTTCTGGCAGTATTTGGTCCGAATTGTCAATGGGTCAAGAGGTTGCAATTTGTTAAATTATTGATGCCTAAATACATTACTTCAACGAGATAGCATTGCAAGATGCACAGCTTTTGCCACGTTTTGGGGTAAAAAATGTCCAAAAATACAAACAACAGCAGTACAAAAACTGATGAAAGGAAAATTGCGTTAAATACTTACTTTTACTGTTTAAGGACAACAATTTCCGGTTTTCAATGATTTTTATGAAATCTTAAAAAATAATTAACCCCCAGCATTTTAAAAATAACTATGAAAACTATATATTTCATTTTTATAATTTTCATAATTATTTTTAAAATGTTGGGGTTAATTAAGAAATAACAAGTGCGTTAGCACGAGTGATTTAATTACTCGCATCCGACGACTAACTGTATTTTATTCACCGATAAAATACAGGTACGTTTTTATTATTTCGATTCTAACAACAATAACCCCATTGTTTACGCTATTGTGGGGTCACTATATATTATCTCGGAGGTCAAGGTAATCAGCCTGCTATGGTTAACAGGCTGTTCCATTGGGCGCCCCCGGTATGCAAAGTTCTGCGCGGTGCAGTAGTCACGTGACAATCAATTAAGTCATTGCTTACGTCATATAGCTTGCGCTGTTTGACGTCAAAACGTCATATAGCTTGCGCTGTATTACGGCAAACGTTCTCAGCTTGTTCAAGATGCTTATTAATGTTACACCTTGGATCACCTTTATCAGTATTTATTATTAATGCTAAACAGATGCCAGTTTCTTTGGAGTTCTTTAAGGGCGATAACTCGTATGATCTTGTCTTTTTTTGTTACAGAGTTATAGCCAAGTAGCAACACGTATTTATGATTTAAAGGAAATAGAATATGCCTCATGAGTTTTATAAACGTTAAGAGTATTTAGAATTATATGTGGTATGATAGTTCTCCTCTTAAGTATCTAAAGCTCTGTAAATTATTAACTTTTAGCCTCACATACTCAGCTTATCTAAAGCGCTGTACCTTATTGACTTATACTCAATCCATGACCAAGTAATAGATAGAAAGTATTTTCTAGGTAAATTGACTTTGTTTGTGCATGATTCAATGCATATTGACCTGCAATGTGTACTTATTTTTACTTATAAAAGAAAGATATATGCTATATCTCACATCATGATGTAGATTATTAAGGGGTAATGACAGGTATCTAGTTATCATTAAACAACATAATAGAGTAAATATATTAAAGCAGTAGAAGAATGAAATGTTTTGTAAAGTTTAGTGTTTGTCATACCCCTTTATTACACAAACATTCATTCAATACATTTTGGAAGAAGAAACATAGTAAAGGTTTTTGGTAGAAAAAATGGCATGGTAATTATACTCAAGAGAAATAAATATTTGTATAATGGAAAAAAACATACTTGAAACAAGATAATGTAGAAAATGAAAGGGCTAAAGGTAAATGCTATATATTGCAGTAAGTGTCAGTAGAGTCATTATGTTATGGTTCAGCAAAGATTTTCTCATATCGGCCCCATATTTTATAAAAATATATATCTTTTGAGTTTTTATAAGCATTTATCAGTTTTATAAACTGATTTTAAAATATTAAATAAAATGTGTACTGGATGGTGCAGAATTATTTTGTTTTTGAAAGAATAGATGATATTTTCCTAATACTAAAATCTTACTTAATATAATATCTAATTTGTCATTCTCTAATAAAATGTCGGAGTTTGACCAGTTGGTTACAGTCTCAGTGCATTTGCTATTGATAAAAGTAGACAAGTTTGATAAAAACGATTTTGAAACTTCCCAGTCATAGAGGGGATGTTTAATTGTTTCCACAGTTTTATTACAAAAAGTACACATATCTGAATCAGCAATGTTCATTTTTTTAAGTAAATGGTCGGTATCTAAAATCCTATGGTATTGGAACCACTGCAGTCTTACATCTTGATTTATTTTAAATGTTGAAGCAAATATGTTGTACCAATTCAGGTGTCTACTATTAAGTTCTTCGTTCCACTTTGTTACCGCTGATGGGATTATATTGTTAATGGCATTGCATCATAAATTGATCTGCTTCCTTTAATGTATTTTAAAATATTCGATACATAAAATGGAATTATAGGGTATGTACCCTTGCTTATATACTGTGGGAATGTATGTGAGCGTAGTAACCTTTTAACTGATGCTGTAACAGCTTCATATTATAAAAAAATGGATTGTATTCCATAAGTTTCTTTAAAGACCTCCCCGTTTGGTTGCCGGGGTAGACTACAACCACTGCAAACACACCGTCACATGCAGAGGGTTAGGACCCCCTCCCCCCCGCCCCCCCTCCCCTCTCCCACCCCACATTCATATTCATTTTGTCATTTGTTGTTCATGCTCATTAAAGGTCTTCATCATGACCCCTGCATTGTTTCAGGTGCCATCTCGCTCACATCACTAAGAGCAGTGACAGAAAAACAATTAACGTGGCTCCAGCGTAAATGGAGTGGCTAAATAGAATTTGAAGCAACTCTGCAGTTCAGGGTGAGAAGGTCCTAGGCCCATTCTCTATATTTTATCTTGATGTACATGGAGGATGAGCCTGGCATGTTCATGCCTGTTAGGCGCCATATAACCTTTCATGTGTTGGTGCGCCTTAAAACCCAATTCAATTCAATTCTTTAAAGACCTGAAAAGATAATACATTGCCGTTATCATCGATCAGGTCATTGATGGAAATAACTCCTTTCGAGAACCAGTGGTTGAAAAAAAATGGTTAAGCCTCCGACCTTTATATCTTCATTGTACCATAAAGGAACTCCACGGAACTGATACCATGAGGTTGGTGGAATGTTACGTAGATAATATTTATAACTTTCAAAGACATCTTTCCAGAAAGGATTATCCAATATTTTTAGATGTTTATCTATATAGTTTATGCCAAAGCAAGTGAACTGCTTTATCCATGGGTACATTTCTTGAACAATGCTTAAGCAATTATTTTCACGTTTTAGAAGCCGTTTTATCCAGGTTATTTTCAAAGATTTAAAAAAGCATTCGATATCGATCATTCTTAAACCGCCTAACTTTTTGTCTTGATATATAACCTGACGTTTAACTTTGTCTTTTTTACCCCTCCACAATAAGTTAAAGATTAATGTTTTTAGTTAATTTATTACATGTTGGTGGGGATTGGGAATTGCTGAAATTAGACGAGTTATTGTTAAAATTGCTAGGCTCTTTATAACTGTAATTTTACCAATTTTCAAACATTATTTTGAAAACTAATATGCATAACTGTAACTGGAACGAACTAAAAGCACAAATGTGTATTGGTACATGTTTAAAGGGAATGTAGCGACACAGCCAAATAGCTCTATTATTGAGAGTTCTGAAAAACTTCGAAAAAGGTGAAAGAATTATCAAAATCGGATAATAAACATTTGAAGGTTGTTCTAAATTGGATATGGGAGCCGCCATTTTGAGAACTATGACATCTTAGTTCAATATACGGAATATTGATCAATATCAGTTAAAGCAAAGAAAATCACTGCAAATGAATGCAAAATCCTTTACTGGTCGTATAAAGCATTATTGCCATTAACTATACATATTTTTCATAAAATTGCTGTCATTTTCTACCTAAAATCAGTAAATATTCATATTATTAATATTCATATTTATAAATATTCCATATATGGTCATTTAGAACTGTGATGTAATAGCTCAAAACAAATACTAATGGCTTTTTTTTTTTGCCACTGACCGTTCCAAGGTGGTCGCCCTATTGTCAACCATTTTTGTGTTTGTGACGTCATATGGCTTTATTCTTTGTTAACATTGCCATTCATGTTTGTCCTTTTGCGTGTTTTGGGGTTTACTGTGTTCTGTGAAAGCTGCATTTCCTGTTCGACTTTTATACTGTTTTTATTTCATATCCGTTTCAACAGAACCTTCAAATGCTAATATCTTCCTTGTTTATTATCCGATTTTGATCATTCTTTCATCCTCATTCAATTGTTTTAGAACTCTAAGTAATAAAGAGTGTTTGGCTGTGTCGCTACATTCCCTTTAATTCCTTGAGAGCCTTGAAGAAATTGTTTGCATGTTCAAACGTGGACATATAGTTTTCGACAGAATGTCATTACCATAACTATTGTATGGTGTCCCCGTGTATTCGGCACTAACTAAATAGTTGATGCTGATTGGTCAGCTATGGTTTCAGCATATTTGACATTTTCTCCAGCTTCTAAAATGTGTAAGTGCTGAGTTGCATGTGCCTCTCCAGTCATGAGAGCTCAAGAAATGGAGTTGTATTTTAAGGCTCAATCATATCCTATATCATATACCGTTTTTAGCGCGTCAGGGAGAATGGAAGGCTATACAGAGATCAGGAACCCTGCAACTCTTAATATCACATGTTTCGTATGCAGCAGTGGAGCCATTTTACTTCAAACTGTAATGACCGGGATCATTTTCCTATATATGTGATATTATCTACAGGGTTCGCACCTGCACCGCTACAGTCATCTTCAAGCGTTAAACTTTTTATCTTACGTTAAAGATCACGTCAAGCAATATTGTACTGAAACTTATCTGGGATTATTTTATTTTTTTTAATCAATAAGAAATTTAGGAATCGTTCTTGATAAAATGTGTAATAAGCGTCAAGGTTTGTCTATAAGTACGTCTGACATTTCCACACTATATACAACCTTACCACAATACCTTATCAGAGGCAAGATTATTGCTCTTACTCAAAACATTATGCTAGAGACAAACCTACATGTTTGGCCTTTAACAATATTAAAACGTGTTTTACTAAAGGCAATTTGAACAATTAGAGTGTGTGTATTTGCCAAGAAGTTTGTGCAGCACTTATTTTACAATTAGATAATATTTCGTCAGGTATGGAACTACCGCTTATAGACAAACTGTTGGTAGTTCTGTGGGTATAAACTGTGCACCGTTTGTCGCAGATCTGTTTTTGTATTGCTATGGAAGAGATTTCATGTTGGATCTTTCAATAGATATTCATGTCATATATCAACGAAGCTTTGACCAACACCTCTCAATATCTGGGTGATTATTATGGTTAATAGCATTTATTCTAAATACCTTAACCTGAACAAAGCTAATATTTCTGATACAGTCGCTTCTTTTCTCGATTAACATTTCTGTATTGAAAATGGAGAAATAATGAGCAAAACTATCACAAGTGAGATGAATTCAATGTGGACATTGCTAATTATACCCACTTAGATGCAAATGTTCCCCCAAGCAATTGCTTATGGGGTATATGTTTCTGAAATTATGCAATTTGTTAGAGCTTGCTTTTTGAGTTGAGGATTTTAATATTTACAACATTTGTATAACTAAACATTGACTCAATCAGGGCATCCATTACGTCAAACGAAAACTCTTTTGCAAACTTGTATTATCCTTTATCCCTGATTTACTTTTGAAATGCACAACCTGGTTTCTATGGTGATGTGATTTACAAACTTCATAAGATCCTTAGTTATGCTTACGTTCATTAAATCTTTATTAAACTTGTACGCAGGTTGTATTTTTTGCAGAGCACTGCATCTTTAGTGCTTGGCCCATTTACAGTTCACCACTATGCTTTCCTCTTCAACTGTGTGATGACCCGACTGATTGCGTATCTTATGATCATTATGATGACGTCTATCTAAATACTGAAAGGGATGGTAACGTTTAATGTTCGAATTGCATTGAATTGAATGTGGTTTAACGGCTCATCAACACAGTACAGATTATTTAGAGCAGCCCCAGAGAGAGGGGAAGGATACATAGGAATCCGGGAACCTGCCCTACTCTTATTATCAAATAGATTCCTGTGGTTCTTTAACGTGCTCGGTGGATAGTTGTCGCCCCTAATGGATTATTCTCTTCTTACTCTGGCTTGCTCTGCCTTCTCTGACAAGTCATAGGGTACTTGCTCTCTCTCTATATAATTATGTAAGTTGCCTATTAATGCAGCCAAGTTTGTTAGAGGAAACAGCCTGGCGGGGATTTTTTGTTTACACTGCCCCGTCTCATTCGGATGAAAATAGGGTACGAGAGAGATTTTTTCACCCTATAATCTAGTTTAAACCCCCAGAGGCCTATTTGCCACTGACCGTTCCAAGGGGGTACACTTATTGTCACTGACTGTTCCAAGGTGGTACCCCTACTGTCTCTGACCGTTTCAAGGTGTTACCCCTATTGTCACTGACCGTTCCAAGGTTGTACCCTTATTGTCACTGACCGTTCCAAGTTGGTATTGCTATTGTCACTGACCATTCCAAGGTGTTACCCCTATTGTCACTGACCGTTCGAAGGTGTTACCCCTATTGTCACTGAGCGTTTCACGCTGTTACACATATTGTCACTGACCGTTCCAAGGTGGTACCCCTATTGTCCAGACCGTTCCAAGGTGGTACCCCTATTGTCACTGACCGTTCCAAGGTGGTATCCCTAATGTCACTGACCGTTCCAATGTGGTAGCCTATTGTCACTGACCGTTCCAAGGTGATTACCCTATTGCAACTGACCGTTCCAAGGTGGTACCCCTATTATCACTGACCGTTCCAATGTGGTACCCCTATTGTCCAGACCGTTCCAATGTGGTACCCCTATTGTCACTGACCGTTCCAAGGTGGTAACCCTATTGCCACTGACCGTTCCAAGGTGGTACCCCTATTGTCACTGACCGTTCCAAGGTGGTACCCCTTTTGTCCAGACCGTTCCAAGATGGTACCCCTATTGGCAACACGTTTATGCTTGTGATGTCGCAAACGATGCTTCTATGTTTTCTTACATCTGCAGTTTGTTTTGTATGCGTGTTTTTGGTTGACTGTGTTCTGTGAATGCTACATTTTCCTTTCGACTTGTATACCCACTTTTCGTATCACGTATTAATGGTCTGTTTTTTGAGGATGCTTCCTTTATTTACACTGTCCAGTTTTATTTAGTGGACAATATTCTACGCGTGAGGTTTAAATTCTAGAGCCAGTTTAAATACCAAACTTTTTTTTTTCCACTAGCCGTTCCAAGGCGGTGTTCATGTTTAACCACACCTTTATGTTTGTGATGTAACTCACTTTGCTTTTAAATATATACATTTCTATACTATTGTCTGTATTTGAACATCTGTATCCTATACTATTGTCTGTATTTGGACATTTATATTCTATACAATTGTCTGTATTTGGACATCTGTATTCTATACTATTGTCTGTATTTGTACATTTATATTCTATACTATTGTCTGTATTTGGACATTTATATTCTATACAATTGTCTGTATTTGGACATCTGTGTTCTATACTATTGTCTGTATTTGGACATTTATATTCTATACTATTGTCTGTATTTGGACATTTATATTCTATACAATTGTCTGTATTTGGTCATTTATATTCTATACTATTGTCTGTATTTGGACATTTATATTCTATACAATTGTCTGTATTCGGACATTTATATTCTATACTATTGTCTGTATTTGGACATTTATATTCTATACTATTGTCTGTATTTGGTGATTTATATTCTATACTATTGTCTGTATTTGGACATTTATATTCTATACAATTGTCTGTATTTGGACATTTATATTCTATACAATTGTCTGTATTTGGACATTTATATTCTATACAATTGTCTGTATTTGGACATTTATTTTCTATACAATTGTCTGTATTTGGACATTTATATTCTATACAATTGTCTGTATTTGAACATCTGTATTCTATTAATGATTCACCTTCTGTTCGTTTGCATATTCTTTCTATTTTAAATTGCTTTATCATATATATATACGCATTTTTGGCCCGCAATATGCACACAATTACCCTACAATAAGCTGTCGAGAATTGAGGCGTATCATAAATGCGGGCCAATTGTAAGTCGGGCCGAAAATGCATTTATCAATTCATGCAGATATGCACTTTTCTGCCTAATAAAGGGGTGACCTATTAAATTTTGCTTTAATTAGGCACTGACCAATAAAGCAAGTCAATGCGGAATCCCTCGGCGTTTATTGTACGCAACGTTATCTGACGTCATGCACGTAACTTTGCCTGACGTCATAAAACAAACAAAAAACAACAACATGGCGACGTCCTTGATAAGCGTACCATTCTGAGAAATAGGTAATAATAGTAATTCATACAGAAAATATGGATAATCTACATGATGAATAGAATATTATGTCAGAGCCTCGCCATTCTTCGTTTTTAAGCCTCGCCTAATAAACTTGATAGTAAAAGGCACTGACATAATGTTCTCTATGTCCATATTGGCCCGGTCACCTGACCGTTATTGGACCGGGCCAATAACCCGCATCTTATTATTGGCGATTGTTTTTTCTTTTTAAACCATGACGTTAAACCCGTCAATAAGCGTTAAAATGGAAGCCGTCGAGAGGACGTTAGCGTCAGTGGCTAACAAGAAAAAGAGAGAGAATAAACTACAAACAAAACATGACATGACGTAACCGAAGTGACATCAACTAACGTAACTGACGCCATTTAAATTAATGGAAGCCGGCGAGAGGACGTTAGCGTCAGTGGCTAACAAGAAAAAGAGAGAGAATAAAGATAACAAAAATATGAACGAAAACAACAGGATAGTTTAATTTTTGTTATCTTTATTTTATAAATTAATTCGGTGAATCTAACCCTTTGATTTTTTTTAGTATAAAATCTCAATGAAAATGCGTATATATATGATAAACAGATTAAAACATATGTGATGCGTTATTGTCCGTCATATCGGCCCTCGACCAGGCTAAAAGCCTTCGGGCCGATATTGGGGTCTCGGGCCGATATGACGGACAATAACGCACCATCCATGTATTAATCTCTAATTAACAGCCAGAAAAACATAAACAATGTGCAGGACGTGTGAATAGTTTTAGGCTTATTGATTTATTAACAATGCGTTTTGTTTGCTGTAAACACACATTGTATCATGGTCACATACAATTCTCTTTGTTCAGACACAGGTGTAAATCGTTTAATTGAAAATAAGACCTGTCAGAATAACTGTGAGAATAACAGTGAGAATAACAGTTAGAATAACTGAAATAGAGCTGAAATGGACATGCTACAAAACAAATAGAGTATAGTTTCATCTCGTTGGTTAATTTAAACACCTCGATGTTTAAATGAACCAACTCAATGAAACCATACTCTATCTATTACTTACACATGGTCGTTTCTTGGATGTTATCATGCCAAATAATATGACGAAAGTAAAATCTGACAAAACGTTAATTTAAAACCAACACAGTGTAGTGTGTCTTCCAAAATATATGTTGGCATGGAAACAGGCAGGGGAACATGATATTGATAAGATAAATTAACCTATTTGTTAAACTCAGTTTAACTCGGTTTGGACAACACATTGTATAGCCGAATGTACATATGAAATGGACACTTTTTTTGGGTCAATTTGCGGCCATTATTATACATCATGACAAGAGACGTACATCAAACTAAAGTCCTTCTTTCTGAACGGAATGTTTCAATTGCAAACTGCCCACAATGTGTGTTTTAGGTTATACCTGGGACGAAAACATCGAAATATAGAGCTCTGGTCATAACAATGAGTTTATTGAATGAGTTTAAAATTAATACATGTACGTGCAAATGCGAGTTTATATGTGATTCAAATACTATCAATAAGTGTACTCAATGATGTTATTTTCTGTTTGATAGTACACTGTTTTGGGTAGCCGTTGTCCAAAATGACATGAGCTGTTTAAGCGATTTAAAGTGTAGATTTTCTCCAAAGCAGAAACGAGTGACTTTTACGATAGCATGCAATTTTTAGCATTTTCTGATTTAAGAATATGAAGGTTTTCATAATCCTTATTCGAAAACGATATAATGAATATTACTTATTCGTAAAAGCAAATTACAGTTCAGCATTGTTTATCTGAAGAAAAAAAAGTAATGGTTCTTTATTTCTTTTTCGAAAAAAGTAATAAGGAATAGGGAAAACGAACAAGCTCGTGATTTTATACTCGGCGGGTGACGACAACGTTGAAATCAAGCGGTTTTAGAGTTAGACCGTACTTGCTGTCAACAACCGGATTTTCTCCGGCGACTTTCTCGAACTTGCATTTCTGTATCATGATTGAGAAAAACAAGAACAGTTCCATTTTCGCCAATTGTTCTCCAGGACATTTCCTTTTTCCCGCTCCAAATGGTAGAAACATTTCGGCTTTAGATCTATCTACTTGTGTACCGGATGCTGTCAGAAATCGTCGCGGATTGAACACTTCCGGTTCCGGGAAATGCTCTGGATCATGGCTCACCGACCAAAGGTTTACAAAAACAAGTGTCTCGTTGTTGATAAAGTGCTCATTCAGGTGTGTATCCTTAGTCGTACTGTGAGGCAGAGCAAATGGGAAAATGCAAGAATGTCTCATTATCTCTAGTAAAGTTGCTTCTGTGAACGGCATCTCGGACAGGTCGTTCACATCGGGTTCCTTTTCTAGACCAAACATATTTCTTATCTCCTCGTGAACTATTTCTTGGTATACGGGATGTGTAATGAGGTAAAGTATTGACCACTGAAGAGTACTGGCAATGGTATCAAACCCAGCACCTGTTTAAAAAAAAACATATTATTTTAATATTGTATTAATTATTCTAAAACGTTATGTTAAAAACGATCGCTCTGTCGTATGATTAGGCCATCATCATCATCGTCATCATTATCATCAGTAGTATAATAATCATCATCATCATCATAATAATAATCATCATCATCATTATCAGTATAATAATCATCGTCGTCATCATCATCATCATCATCATTATCATCATCATCATAATCATCATCATCATCATCAGTATAATAATCATCGTCATCATCATCATCATAATCATCATCATCATCATCATCATCATCATCATCATCATCATCATCATAATATTATTGTTATTTATAACAGTATTACAAGGATTATATTTATTATTGTTATTATAGTTACTATAATGAGTATTAATATTACTAATTAGTATTACTATTATAAGTGTTACCAATGAGTTCCTGGAGCGTTGTCAGTATATGGACATCCGTCAATCCGACAGAATCTTTCTCCTCCGCTGGCGTCTCGTGCGTCGCCCTGATGAGCGCGTCCGTGATGTCCCTCACAAAGCACGGGTCGTACGTGTCCATGTGCTCCTGCTGCTTTTTCAGACAGAGGTTGTTCATCGTATCTAGGATTCTCAAGAACTGTTTGAACGACCGTTTCGTAAAATGGCGCATCCATGGCATGATGTCGACAGGGTTACCTGTATAGTGATACAAACTTCTGGGTTTACTTTTATATAGATACACAAGACAGGGTTACCTGAAGAAGAATACAAGTCTGTATTTTGAGTAATAAATACATTTTCTACTGCCTCAATGCCTCAATAGCAAGAATCTAAAATTAGAAAAGCAGTATGAAAATATCATTTTGTCTGTAACATTTTTTTTTCTAAAATTTAGAAATGTCGGTACTCCTAGTGGCCAATCAAGACATGCAATATATCCTATCCCATTTATCTCTGGAAAAGAGAAAGATATTCTTCAAATGCAATGCCTTTTCCCGCAGTTATTAATTCGTATTTTAACTCAATGAAGTGTTATAATGGAGTCTTTTTTGTATGTTAAAGGGTCACATTTATATCTAAAACTGTCAAAAGCATAAAGATCTGCATTTCCAAATATCACTAACAAGTCCAGAATATAGTAACAGCCAAAAAATAACAGAAAACTGCACTGAAACACGTTTTAAGAAAAAAAAAGAAGATTGGCACTATTTTATATAGGACTCCTTTCCTTGCACCAAGCAAGCACATCCGGTGGATTTCGTGTAATATAACTTTATTTCACTTTTCAAGTAAGGCGGTGCTGCTGCGCACGCATCCAGTGTGTCTCAATAGAAAAGAAGTCTGTATTGTACTTGTGTTATCATTATAATTCCACCAAGGCACGTTATTTATTTGGTACTACCGGCGGGATAATTTATTTGATTCGTATTTTTGTAAACGCCAGTAGTGAATGGCACATTTATTATAAACCATTTAATACCGGCCTTTAAAACGGCATAGATGTCGGGGAAAATGAAAATAAATTCGTAACTATATATATTATGTATGGACAAATATAAAATAATTATTTTTTTCTCATCGCAGATTATCATGCTTACACTTTCGACTTTAACGGAAATACATTGTATGTGGCAAAACATGGTGTAGACATGGCAAAATGGAAATCAAATGTGTTTTTTCACGACTCAATACAGCTGGCGACCATGAAGAACTATGGCCTATGCACAACAATAGTCATACTGGTCAATATGCAAGCATATCTAGCAACTCAGATCAACAGAAATAGAAGGGAAGACACCATACCTGCACCTGCGAACGCCATAAATTCATCATTATTTTTCACAAGCTGCAAAAAGTCCGGATCATCCCGTTGGTAACGTTTTCCGAAGCACAGAGCACATATAATATTGCCGACCGATAAGTAAATTTCATTGTGTGGATTAACAGGCTCACCGTTTGAATTCAGCAGGTTATCCACTAAAAAGTTAGCCTCAGATATTATTGCTTCTTCTATCGGGTTATATTTCTTATTGGCACACACCGCCAAAGCATTTTGCGCTATTCTTCGGTGCATTTTCCATCTCGCACCATAGTCACTAAACCCCATACTTTTGCCATTTGCGATAAACTTAAATGAATAGAAGTCCGGCCTGCCGGCGAAATCTTCGCCTTGTTTTATTAAGGCCTGTTTTATTGTCTTGATTCCGTTCAGGACTACAGTTGGACACGCTCCCATGGTTATCTGAAACACATCGCCGTATGTATATCTATAGTTGGTCAGGGTTTTGTGCGGTTTACGTCCAAGTTGCGGTAAATTGCCCAACACTGGCCAGCCGTACGGTCCCGGTGCATCGGAGGCCACGGTTTGCCTTTTCTTATGCAAGAATACTAATCCACAAATAAAACAAAGTAATAAGATTAATGAAGCGTACATGTTTAATGTTTTTTACCTATCCAAGTGTTGGTATTTTATGAATATATACTGAATTGATTTTTGAAGAATAATGTATGTACGGTATATCCAATGTTCCGTGATCGTGCATGCACCCACGCGCTCTGTCAAATGCTTGCACTACCTTGTCTATCCGTGATCGTGCTAACCCACACGCGCTCTGTCAAATGCTTGCACTACCTTGGCTATCACGCCACGATGTCCCACACAATTAAAATCCATCTCATAAAATGGTTATACAACTGGCTGTGCTTGACCTCTAGACAAAACGGTGACCTGATGGTCACTGACACAGACGTCGCTCTTGTCACATTCACCTAAATATTCAGAATTGACCGACCACTGTCACTGTCGTGGTATTTCATATAATGACCGAAGACACCACCAAAAGGGTACACATGTCTCCACAAATTTCGTCGCAAAATAGTTGTTGCGCAAACTCCTACGTTTTATGTTTAAACTCTAAAGGTGAGTATATATATACTTATGTATTTGATGGTTTTAAAATTCGAAATGACATATATTACAATCAATAAATACTAGTACTTTCCCAAGAGGTACTCTAACAACAATACTACTGTCTATGACACGTGGATTTGAAGAATGTTTCTCTTTTAAACAATTGCTTATAGTAAAACTTACACAATGTTAGAAATATCATACTTAAAACTGATTTAGAATGTTAGTATATTGTACAAAATTTGATATTATGTAATGTTTGTTTCTGCAATCGACCTCTGCAATTGAAAATTATTTGTGTATTTGTATACTCATGGACCAAATGGTCTACTGTATTTGTTGAATAAGCTATAAATGCACATACGGTGTCTTGTAGTTAATAATTAGAGAGTGTCGTTCAAACGTTACAGTTTGCAAAGTGACGTATGGTTACATTCGCACGTGCAACAGTTGTATTAAGTATCACGAGCAGTAAAGTTCGTTGAAAGCTCCCCGGTGTTTCGTGAACATGTTTACGTTTATTTAAATCGAAATCAATAAACAACAATAAATATTTACAATTCACACATTGCAATATCTGTGAAAAGCGAGAATAAGATTTTATTTGATGACGTAGAAAACTTTGAACAGGTAAATTAATCCACAGGAAATGTATTTATCAATTATCTGGCAATAGTTGTGCAGCTATACAATTCAGATTTACCTCATTACCCCGTGTTGTCACGCAGTGGTAAAAGTAGTATTTACGTCATGCAAATAATACTTATTTTTACATACAACTTAGTAGCGGTTTTCAATATATGTTGCTCTCCGAGACTATTAAGAAATGTTCATAATAGTTAAATTTGTTAATTGATAATACTACAAAAAGGTAGCCATTCATCTTTAATGTCGCCATGTTGATGCACTTTTTTAAATATTAAAGAAACTAACACACCAAATAACGGCAAATTTACACTACAAAACCGTTTGCCAAAACTCTATCCATGTATTCAGGTCATATCATAATGTATGTGTGCCGATTAAAAGTAGGTTTACTCGCGGATTTTTAAAATATCCGTGAATGAATATGCATAAAATGAAGTTTGTGTTGGTAACGAACGCTTAATTCGACACTTGGTCAGACTGGTTTATACTATGTCTAAGTTTGTATTCTCAAAATATGCAAATTATATATATATATATATATATATATATATACCTCGTCGCTATTAAAACGGTGTACATCTGTTGTAAAATGTGCCTGTTGATGGCGGGCTTTAATTAAAGCTCCATTTACATATAATTACACCTTAAATGTCCTGGCATTTTTGTTATAATAACATGATGCATTTACAATGTTATCATTTACGCCGTTTATATATTCTATGAAAACTTCTGCTTACACTTTTTTTCAGCATAAATAGCGTACTGCGAGAGAAAAAATATCGTGGAAAAGGTTATTATTGACTTGCGTGTATATAGAAATTTACGCCTATAGCTAGCACCGTCACCGGTAAAGCCAATACAACAACCAAAGATGAACAAAGTGGTTGACATTTCGCTTGGACAAACGTAACTTCTAAAACATTAAAACAATAATTTTCTATTAATTATCACAGTTTAACCGGTTCTAAGATAAAAAATAATGCCTTGGAAATCACATTTGATAGGGAATTTTCTAAGAACAAATAAGTGTCGATTCCTATGGATGTGTACAATATTGGTTCTACTCAGGAAAAGCGGGTGGTCTGCCTCCACCACAAAAAAAATCGCCGATCATATATAATCGTGCTTGTGTTGAAAATGACGTAAAACACCAGACAAACAAACACACAAGTAATTTTAATCAAATGTGTATATCCCAATTGATGAAGTATAACAAAACAATGAAATAACGATTATGAATACTGAAAGAGAAAACATGTGGCTATATAACCTGTACATGTATTTATTATGACAGCGGATGACGAAAAAAAAAACACAACTGAAAACCGCTGAAGATGAATATACAAAGTTTCCCTATTTAAAAGCCTACACGTGTCACAGTAAAGTTCTCGATCCACCAGTCATGACGATATGATCGTACGTAACATACCCATATTTGGAATTAACATCTTGCCGGAACAACAGTTGTGCAAGAACACAAGGATTCTTGGTTGTTGGTTGAGTGGTGTTTTACGTCCTTTTCAGCACATTTTAGGCTATATATGACGGTCGATGTTTTCGTGGTGGAGGCAGATCACCCACGTTTTCCTGGGTAAAACCAGTACTGTTTTCCTCCCGCCATCCGTAAGAATCGACACTTTCTCACTAACAAGTCAAGCTCCCAATTGAACTCGAACCCGCATCAGTGAGAGGCGAGAATGTTCAAACGCAGGGTCTTTACCATCGCGGCTGCTGATGCACTTTAAAAACTCAAAGAAGCAGAAGCAGAACTGAAGTTTCATTTACCTTCCAAACTGAACTATGTATAACAAAACGCAGATGAAAACGGAAAATAAGGGGCTGGTTGGGTGGGATTTAAATGACTGACATGTAGTTAAATGGCACTAAAAAATATTTTTTTTAAGACCCAGAATTTACCGCAGTTTTAGTAATCTCCCTTAAATATCATGAAGTCAGTCGTACATAGTCGACCAATACCATCATTTTTCGGGATCATGCCTCATATGTATTTCGACGTAGTAATTCGTTCAAAATCTTGTAATTGTGTTAGTTTGAAGCCAAATGAACATAACATAGTGCGCTGTTTCTGACTCCTTCTAAATGTCTCCCTGAATTTATCTAAATGTAGAGAATATCAATTACTAATGTCCTGAACTTAGCTCACGAGTTGCCTCCCGTATGATATTAAAATAATACACTACCGCCTATATTTAAAAAGCAGCCCCTTTTTGAAGGTGAATCCGTGTTTAATTTATATGCGGCTTATATTATTTACTATATCTTATCCCTACTACCTAAATGGGTATCTAAATATTCCATAATGCAAAAGCTGTGTAACATACATGTGTAAGCCCTGTAAGTTTGAACATTCCCAATGTCATTCAATAGGCATTATATAAACCTGAAATACTTTTTTTAAAATTTCAATCACCAGATTAAGGGTGATCCATTTATTATCCCCCTATTAAGTTTCTGAGGGTCGGAAACCTGAAATACTTGATACCTATTTCCAAACGCGACTAGGTCATTGAAAACGAATGAAAAACTTCTTAATTTATTGCTAAAATGCTGATTGACTGATAGGCTCTGGTATATAAACAGAGACCCGATTACAATATGTTTCCGTTTATATAACATTATGTATGTTGTGGCTGTGCGAAGATTTAATCTGTATACGATGGATGACTTTGCTGAGATTTAATCTTTATATAATGGGTGGCTGTGCTGAGATTTAATCTTTATGCGATGGGTTCCTGTGCTAAGATTTAATTTGTATACGATGGGCAGCTGTGCTGAGATGTAATCTGTATAAGATGGGAGGCTGCGCTGAGATTTAGTCTGTACAAGGTGGGTGATTGTGCTGAGATTTAATGTTTATAAGATGGGTGATTGTGCTGATATTTAATCTTTATGCGATGGGTGTATGTGCTGAGATTTAATATGTATACGATTGGTGGCTGTGCATATATCTAATGGATACGAGAAACGATGGGCGGCTGTATTGAGATTTAATCTATGTACGATAAGCGGATGTGCTGAGCCTTAATCTGTATACGATGGGCGACTGTGCTGAGATTTAATTTGTATACGATGGGCAGCTGTGCTGATATTTAATATGTATACGATGGGCGGCTGTGCTGAGTTTTATTCTATGTACGATGGGCTGCTATGCTGAGCCTTAATCTGTATACGATAGGCGACTGTGCTGAGATTTAACCCATATACGATGGGCGGCTGTGCTGAGATTTAATATATGTGCGATGGGCAGCTGTGCTGAGATTTATGTAAGATGGGCAGCTGTGCTGAGATTTAAATCTATGTACATTGGGTGGCTGTGCTGAGCCTTAATATGTATACGATGGGCGGCTGTGCTGAGATTTAATTTGTATACGATGGGTGTCTGTGCAATGATTTTATCTTTATACGATTGGTGGCATTGCTGAGATTTAATCTATATACAATGGGTGACTGTGCTGAGATTTGGTCGATATAAAATGGGTGGTTGTGCTGAGATTTAATCTTTATACAATTGGTGGCTGTGCTGAGATTTAATCTTTATACAATGGGTAGCTGTGCTGAAATCTTACCTAAATACGATAGGCGGCTGTGCTGAGATTTAATAGTTATGTGATGGGTGACTGTGCTGAGATTTAATCTCTGTTGTGCTGACATATAATCTATAAACGATGGGCGGCTGTGCTGTGAAGTAATATTTGTACGATGGGTGACTGTACTGAGCTTTAATCTGTTTTAGATGGACGGCTGTGCTGAGATTTAATCTGAATAAGATGAGCGGCTGTGGTTAGATTTTAATCTTTATACGATTGGTGACTTTGCTTAGATTTCAATCTTTATACGATTGTACGATTGGTGGCTGTGCTAAGATCTTAATCTTTATACGATTGGTGACTGTGCTGAAATTTAATCTATATACGATGAGCTTTAATCTATATACGTTGTGCTTTACTCTGTATAATATGGGTGGTTGTGATGAGATGTAATCGTTGTACGAGGTGCAGCTATGTATGACCATATTTTTCCCAGATCACATTTTTCACACACTTGTGAAGAATAAGATCCTATTCTTCACATTTTCAAATGTGACATGTGTGTTTGTCCAAAGAAAATCACATTTTTCACAGATTCTGTCCGTGCCTTTTAGTGTTGCAACGTATTTATGGCATCATCATCATCATCATCATCATCACCATCATCTTGAGGGGCAGATATATAATAATTATTGTTTTGCCTTCGACGTCTTTCCGTCCGTCCGTCCGTCCGTCCGTCCGTCCGTCCGTCCGTCCGTCTGTATTTCTCCATAACCCCTGGCCATATTCGCACGAGTGATTGATACCAAACCTAGTTGTGCCTTTGCGTTCTGTTCGCTTAATTTTTGTCAGAATTATGGGACTTTGTTATTTAGCTCATAGCGAGCGTACTTAGCTCATAGTGGGCTATTAGGTTTATATTATGTCCATCGTTCGTCCATTTTCCACTGCTGGTTTGTTCACACTGTAGAGGCCACATTGTTCAAGTAAACGTGATCAAACTTGGCAACAAATAATAATATGTGGTCACAAGATCTTTGCCAAGTTCGATTATAAGCATAATCGGAATACTAGATCAGGGGTTGTGGCCCTTGAATTTTCAAAATTGACCATATTTTTATCATGTTTTCCATCTAGCGCCAAATCCTAATCATGTTTGGACAGAATATGTTTGGCCATTATACGATTTCGGTCAGGTTCGAGTTTAAACCATTTATTGGACCGTTGTGAAGAGTTGCCTGCCCTTGATTCAGCAAACGTATGTCAAAAGCTTATAACCAATGGAGGGTCATGAGTTCGAGCCCCACTAGCGGCGCTAACGACCTGACTCTTTAAGTGAGAAAGTTGACTGTTTCTTACGTAGGATGGGAGTCTAGTACCTTCCTTCTCAGGAAATATGGTTAGGTAAACTATCCGCCTGTACATGACTGAAATACTGTTGAAAACGGGCGTTAAACTTGGAAAACAAACAAAACAAACAATGTCGTATGTTGACATGTTACACACGGTAGTAACTACTTTTGTCACCAATCCTAATCATTCTTGGACTCATTGTCTATGACTGTCAGATCTTTATAAGTTCAGTTTTCAGCCAGATTGGACCATGGGTCTGTTTTTAAGAATGTTTACAATCTAGCATGCTCCTTTTTAATCGATCCTGTCCATACATGTAAATACATAATATTTGTGGCATAAAGATCTTGATAAAGGTCGATTTTGAGCCCGATTAAACGGTCGGATCAAGAGTTGTATGCCCTTGATTTATCAAAGAATGGCATATTTAGCAATGTGAACACTCTAGCACCTTCATTGTTTACTGATCCGAATAATATGTGATACACGATATATTAGTGATGGGAATCGGTTGGGATTTCATAATCGATTAATCGGCTAGACAAAAGCGATATATATCGATTAACATCCCCCCACCCCCTCCACCTTGAAGAAGCGGAGTATATGGCTTTGCACATGGCGTCGGTTTGTAGATCATGTATATTAACTTGAGGACAGTTAGGCATAGTACCCTTAATTTGGTATGCGCGTTGGTCACGCGTATTGATTTTGAAGTCAAATGTCAAGGTCACGGTGACTTTGGACAATGGAACGATAGAGAATGGTTGGGTCTACGCTCCTCAAACTTGGTATGGAGGTTAATTATGACCAGTAGTTGATCCCTACTGAGTTTGAGGTCAGTAGGTCAAAGTTCAAGGTCGCTTCACCTGGGACAAATCAATAACTCAAGAACAGTTGCGCCTATGATCCGTAATTTTGGTATGCAGTTTGGACATGACCAGTAGAATAATGAGGTCAATATCAAGATGACCTTGGCCAAGAATACATTTGCTATCACTTAAGAACGATTGTGCTGTGATTCTCAAACTTTGTATACATGTTGTCCACGACCAGTAGGGACATGTATGTTTACAAAAATATATTGTACTTGATACATGTATAGCAACATCTCTTTCCTTGTTGGCCAATGTGACCGCTTTAAATAGGGACATCTTGGCTAAACTATGCGGTAAAACATATAGGATTGCTAAATTCCGTGAGTCTGTCC
Organism: Cyrtodaria siliqua; assembly: GCA_037043455.1. Lineage (NCBI taxonomy): Eukaryota > Metazoa > Mollusca > Bivalvia > Adapedonta > Hiatellidae > Cyrtodaria > Cyrtodaria siliqua. Next base: position 42,151 of record JAWPHD010014836.1, read on the forward strand.
TGTTGGTCCATTTTAACGTGTCTGCTCCATAACTTCCTCATGCATGATGAGGTGAAGATTTGAACCAAGTTTCATGAAAATCCTACAAGTAGTTTAGGAGATATGGATCGGAGACGAAATCCTGGGCTCGAATCTTTGACCTGCAACCGCAACCTTTAACTTGAGCTGACTCACCTGTAACGTGGGTTCTGCACGTCGCCTCGATGAGGTGAAGATTTGAACCTAGTTTTATGAAAGTTCTTCAATGGGTTTAAGAGCGGACACGAAATATTAGCCAAATCCTGGGCTAGGATATTTGACCTTCAACCGTGACCGTGACCTTGAGCCGATGCGCCTGGAACATGGGTTCTGCACGTTTTCTCGATAATATTTATAGAGGATAACATGTTTTGCCTACGACCGTTCTTACACATGGTGCTCTTGAGTACGGAATGAGACCCGTATTCATTGATTATAGATTTTGGCCCCTACAACAGGGATTTTGGTCTCTGTTATAGTGATACTTGTTTGATATGATAGATAACTTTATTCATTCATTTTGAGTTACAAAACAATTTAATATATAAGTATAGAATAATTATTTAATTATTTCCTTTGCTTCCGACCAGTTTTATCATGGACGTGTTCCGAGTGGGTTTCAAACCTACGACCCTCCGATCGCAAATCGAACGCGCTAACCACTCGGCCACGCCGCGATGAGATGATGGACATACATACCCAAGTTTCATGAAAATCCTTTCAGGGATTTAGGAGATATGGAGCGGACACGAAATATAATCAAATGTCTTTTAACATCAATGTATGACTTGACATTGACCCGAGGCGGTCGAAGCATGCGCTCTGCACATCGCCTTCATATGTGAATATTTGTGCTAAGTTATTTTAAAATTCCTCATTTCGTTACAAAGTTACAGCCCAAACATGAAATGCTAACACACAGACATATACCATACCATAGTGAACATAAATTACAATTTAGTTTGGCACTAGCCGGGATCGAACCCGCACCGCTACGGTCCTATACTAAGATTTAATCTGTATACGAAGGGTGGCTGTGCTGAGATTTTAATCTGTATACGAAGGGTGGCTGTGCTGAGATTGAACCTTATAGGATAAGTATTTATGTTGAGATTTAATATGCATGCACGTTTAATAGCACCTCAATATATCTTTTACATTTTCTAAAACTGTTTAGTTTAATAGGTTTAGAACAGTTAGAACTGTATTTTAGCTGATATTTTCTTCATGAAAAACTTAATTGTACCGGAACACACCCACTTACTGCCTAAATATGAAACATAAAATTAATATGATGAGCATTCAGACAAAGATTCGTCCGAAATGAAACAGCTTGTCTCAACCCTGTCCGTCTTTTCTTAACAAATAAATCATACAAGAAAGTAAACCAAACGAACAATTTGGTAGGGAATATGAAGGTCAGGTGATATATACCTTTGACAGACGACATTAAGTTGACAATGTAAAAAGTTCACAGCTGCACCAGGCGAAAGCATTACTCTTCTGTCTGTGTCCAAGCCGTCGCGGAGGGATATTTACTTAAAAACGTCACGCGCAAAAAACCGTAAACAAACTGCGATTTGAGCAGATTTCGGGATGGCGGTCAAAATGACACCAGTGATGTAAATTGTATTCAGCTGACAATGTACAAAGATGACACACATAAACAAATACATGTATTAGTTTGTTACACAGTGGATTTTAAGTTTTTACGTGTTTTGTCTATTCTGTTTTATTAAAAACACAATTTCTAGGCATTTACAAATCGCCGATTGTTTCGAAAATTTAAGTGAAATTTGAGCTTTTAATCAAATTGATAATTACCATTTGTTCTTATAGCGAGAAAAAAGACGAAAGCAAAAACGATCAAGAAAAAATCTTCCTCTACAAACCTGCAAAATATCATTAAAATTTGGAAAAAGTGCTTTTTTCTACCCCAAAAAACCGTTTCATGACCGTCCATACAGATTCACGCGGAAATAATGAGATTTTTTTCAATCGGGTGCTTTCAACAAAATCTTTTAAAATCACTTTTTTATAATTAAAATTCATAAAGAATTTATACAAGCCATTTCCTTATAAAATAACCATTATTTTCATATTCTACTTTTTAAAAAATGTGCCGTCTATGTTGTGTTATTGCAAAAATAATCTCCGATTAAAAAGCAGTGAAATAGGAAAATGTCGGTTGTTTATCGATCGACTTCAGTTATTTTTATTTTGTAATTCAATTTTTATGGAGATTTTATCAGCGAGAAAAAATACAAGAACATGAACAATGAGTTTAATCCTTCCTCTAGCAGTAATTAAATTTTCAAGAAAATTTGAAAAAAGTACTTTTTGCTACCCAAAAAAAACGTTTGGTCACTAGTTTACGCAAGCTTTTCGAACGTTGTTTTGTGTAGTGCTGTTACACGGCATGTGAGTAACCCTTTTGTGTTTGTGATGTCGTTTGCATTTATTATTGCTTTTGCCTTCTTGTTTGTCTGTTTGTTTGTTTGTTTCTGTGTTTTGTGGTTGACTGTCCTCCTTGAATGCTACTTTCCCTGTCCGATCTTTTTATATTTCTTTTCTTAGCCTAAACAGAGGTCAGCTCACTGCGTGATAAATTCTGAAATTAGCTTATAAACGGTAATGAACAAAACGTCAATCAGCTGCTAAATGTTTATAAATAAATCGGGTGAAATGATGTACGCGGACAATTTGTGTCATCTCAATTCTCAAGGATGCGTGTGCTTATATGTGTTTGTTTGTTTTTGGTCGGGGAGCCCTTTAAAAAAATTACCATAGGCTATTATCGCTCCAACCGCGCCCACCCCCGCACCTCCCGGCTTCCCCACCCCCCAAAATGTGGCAATGTGTTTACATATGACTGACAGTCTGTAAGGTCATTTGGATTATAGACTCGAACAATATGAACTATGGGTTTATTGATTGGAACAACAACCTCATATGGAGAGGAGATGGAGATAAATATTCCCATCAGACATGCCATCACCTTATCCACTGTATTACCTAGGCCTCTGACTCATATAAATTTACAGGTATCATCATTGTGATTTAAAACAACAACATCTAGCCTACCCCACTACCATGATACTCTGCCCGAATGCCTGAATGTCTAATCACACAAAAGTGGGCTATAGAATTGCATTGAATTGAATGTTGTTTAACGGCTCATCAACACAGTATAGGTTATTTAGAGCCGCCCCAGAGAGAGGGGAAGGATACATAGGAATCCGGGAACCTGCCCTACTCTTATTATCGAATAGATTCATATGGTTCTTTAACGTGCTCGGAGGATAGACCGATACACGGGACCGCCCGGTTTACGTCCCCATCCGACGGACGAGGCTAAGGGAAAGTGTCTTGCCCAAGAACACACCGACGGAACTCAGTGGCACCACAGAGGATTGAACCGGGGCCTCCGGTTACAAATCCTCCGCGCTACCGACCGCGCCACGCCAGCCATAGAATGACCCCAATGAAATAAAACATGTGGTAAAACAATCGTGCCTCAACCGAGACTCGGTTCAACCGGATCCAGTGACAGCAATCAAAATTGACAGAATACTCTGGTGGTAAGGTCGTCCTTGTTTAGATACCCCTCCAAGAAAACGGGCATGGCATAATATAGTGTTACCCTTGTCTGGTCGTTTGATTTCTCATTTATGGAAAAACATGTTCATACTAAAAAAGTCAATGAGAATGAGCTTGACCTACTTACACACTATTGATTCGTGTGTATCTGTGACTGACAGCGCTAAAGCGAGGCATCCGTGTCCAATGAACCGATTTTCCAGTTATAGGTTGATGGTTGGTTGAATGGTGTTTACGTCATTTTCAGCACATTATAGGCTATATATGACAGTCGTTTTGTGTGTGTGTTTTTTGTTGTGTGGGTGTGTCCTAAGTAGAACCAGTACTGTATACCTCCTACCATCCGGAAGCATCGGCACCTTCTCACTTGTAAACATGTCGAGCTCCCAGTGGGATTACAATTATAGGAGAGTGTCCACTTATAGGAAGGGGTCCGTTAGGTTACCAGTCGAACGCATTACCTGTCAAGTCTCACGCATTGGCCATTGAGCGTCAGACACGCATCACGCTCACACGCATACGTTCTATGTTCTCACGCGTTGTGAATAGCTGCCTAATTGTTTTTGTTGCCGACTTCTTTTTATAAAAAGTAATTTAATTATTCAATTTCTCCACCCGATATGCTCAATTTTCTTTTTTCTTTGACGTTGAAATGTGTGTTTAAATGTGTGTTAAAAATAAGATAAATAATTATTTGTGACAAATAAATTCTATTAAATTGTACCACAGACCATCTCGGACTTTCTGCGCCCCGCTAACCTTGACCCCACCACCCCACAACCCAAGGAGCAACCGCCTCTTGGAACACATTGCCCCCCACCCCCTCCCCCCAACCCAAGGAACAACCGCCCCTTGGAACTCCTTCACATCCACTGGGTCTTGACAGCTATGCGAACAGTCCCCGGGTAGTAGCAAAATAAATTCAGTTCGCCATTAGAAGACGCGTGGGCTTATGAGATGTACACAGGTCTTCCTTTCTTTTTAAATGACCTGTTTTGTCTAGTTTATGCAAAATACATCAAGCGGGAATCAGTTGGTTATCCCTACTTCAGTATTACCCCAAATATAGTTTTGCTGCGGTCGGTCCCTTCGCTACCTCCCTTTTGATTTCTGAATTGTGACGATTTCTCTTCATAACCTCTATCCGACTTAGTGTTTTACAAACGTTTTTAGTCTCTATATAGGTCAAACTCTTAATCGTGAAGAGCGATGATAGTAAAATCTCCATGAATAATTAGTGCAAGTATTTGAAATACGGAGGCAACTGATTGGTTGAAAAAGTAGAGTAAACACTAATTTAAGATGGGAGTTTTAAAATAACAAGAGCATGATATTTTCTTTTTATGATAGAACGGAACTCGTTATGTACTCTGGTTTGGGATAATACTCTTTTTAAGTTTCATGGGAGACACATGTCACCAGAGTGCACACGGTTGCTCTCGGAGGTCACTGGTGCGCAAATTGTTACATATCTGTCAGGTTTAATAAAACAGGCAATGCACTTAAACAAACTCCCAGGGAAAAGACAGTATGCTCCATTTAATTGTAATACCTCATTTTATCTGAAATGTGACTTCAGTAAAAGGCACTTGATGACCTGTGTCCACTGTAGCCACATGCAACAGTAAAATTGAGGTCAGAGGGTGCAATCCATCGTGCATTATGGAGCAAAAACTCTTTTTAAAGGGACTGGAGGTGATCTGGAAGAAGTATAGGCGTCATTCCAAATACGAATTAAACCTAATGCTTCAATGTAAATTTACACTAAACTAGTATTGTACTATTGTTGATCAAATGGTTTAATCTGGAAAACTAGACGACTTGACTAGTTTTTGATTCATTGAAACTCATTAATACTAATTCATATAATGCATTACGGCGCTTATAATTTCTTGTTTTGTGAACATAGTACTTGATTTGAATTGGATGTGCAATTGATATCAATATAACGCCCTTTAAACTAATAGTTATGATTTAGCAAAATAAAAAGCCGAGTGGTCGAAATTTCCAGACCAAACATTTTCATCTTTAAATTACTCAAGTTGTATTAGAAGAGTGTTCCATGGAACACATGTTTTGCCTGCCATATGCTTACACGTATTTCAGCAAAGACAATATAACTATAGAAGCTTGAAGACAAGGGTTGCAATCTTTTATGAATTAATTTTTGGAGCAGATTTTTAAATTTATGAAAAGAGTCATGCCTCTGTAATGGATAATTGATAAGGAAGAACTGTATAACGTGTTATGACCATAGGCCAGTATTTTGCCAAGTTACGAGGTAGGTTAGATTGCAGGTTAACGTTTTATGAAAAGTGGCATACCTATGTTAAAATGAAAGTCAGAGTTATTGGACATGTGTACCAACATCTCCTGGGGAAAGATGAGGATGTGTGAAGTTTCACAAATATAGGTCAAATACTTTCAATTTATGACCAAGGTTGCCGGACGACAAAGTGATCTCTAAGCGTCTGCCATGCTATGCAAGTAGATACAATAAGGGGTATAACTCTGCATTGCATAACTGATAAGGAAGATAATTATGTATAAAGTTTCCTGACCAAAGGTCTATATTTTGACAAGTTATGGACTAGGTTAGGTTGAGGTTAAAGTTTTATGAAATGGGGCATAACTCTGCCAAATGAAATTCAGGGTTATTGGACAGGTCAGTTGTACTGAACAAAATAACTTGACAAGGAAGAACTGGATACATTTATTAATGTAGTGGCCTATATATATATATATATATGACATGACTTTAATGGCAACAGAAATCGACGTGGCAATTCCGATTGCAAACCAAGCTGAACGGATAAGACAGGTCATTTTGGCCTTCATTTGCATATTTATTACACTAGTGAATTATGATAAATAGGTCATGCAATTTAGATGATGAAACTTGCTTTTCAAAGTTAGGTTAAAGGGACAGATGACAATCTTGAAGTTTTTATCAAGCATTACTTTCGATTTATAATCCAGTATAATCATGCTTGCATACATTGAATACAATTTTGAGTTTCTATTTTTTCTTCGTTATTCTACCATAGGTTTAAATATATTATTGGTACACTAGGCTAGCCCTAGGATTTTAAATCCTTTAGCCTCCTAGGCTACTACACTATCATCAAGTCAGAAATATGCAAAGACAATTTGCTTAATACTATTCTTATAACTACAGTGATTTTTTTCCACCCTTTTGGGAATGGTACCGGTACCCATTCAATTGGGAAAATTCGCGTCATTTTGCCATTCAATGGGAAAATTCGGGTCATTTTGCCTTAAATTGAAAATAGTTCACAATCACACAAAAGCAATTTGGGAATGGTACCGTTTTTCGGTATCACTTATTTCAGGAAAAAAACACTGATATTAACGATTGAACAAATTCAAGTTATGTAGAAAAACTAACTGGATTTAAAACAATCAAGACTGCCGTGTGTCCCTTTAAAGTGTTCCGGACGCCAGACAATGTTTTCTTTCTGTTTCTTGGGGAAATAACACATACCATCCCAATTGGAAAATTTAGGGTGATTTGTCATACTATTTATGTACACCAAGGTCAACTAAATGCATTTAAACCTTTTCATACTCAATACTTGTCACACATACGCCCCTTTTTCCCCTCTTTCATTTGGGAACTTTTTTTTTAAACAGAGCTCATCATCGACATGTATGCTTGGTTATGTATGGTTATGGTTATGTTCAATAAAAATATGTATTTCTTCGACTTCTCAATGGATGTTGTTTTTTATTGACTTTGAGTACGAAACAAGATACTATACTTTCTTTCACATCACTCTCAATGGCACGGATGAAAGTGGTGCAGGAGGAAAACCGATGATCCAGGGATTTTTTGTGTGTAATAAGCATCATGTCATTCTTCATGTAGATGTAGTTCAAGATAGTCACATGAAATAATTTTTCATCACTTGGCTCCATTAGTTGTATACCGTAACCATGCACTTTGTGAAAATGGCAGCAACTTGTCTGAAAAATAAAGAAAATGCACTAATTAGGTAAGATTTACCATCCATTCATCGGACTCCTGTGGGTATGTCGGCTTTATACTTTATTTATTTTATAAGTTAAACCCAGATTTCATTAAGTCAGGATAATTCAGATTGTTTTTAATCCCCAATAAAACAAGGAGATACCAGTGTTTTAAAGGGAAACACGGCAATCTTGAAGTGTTTTTCAAGCATTGAAATTATAGCGTCTGGATTTATTTATCCAGTATCATTTTGACATTAAACCTGCTTGCATATAATTAAATGAAACTTTTGAGTTACGGCTAATGTAGCTTTAATGTTTCAATATAGTCGACTCGCTCAGTTCAACTTTTCAAGACGAGGTTTGAATGTATTTTAACTAAATAGTTTATAAAATTGATTCACTTTTACATTTTTTTCCGGCGTTTATGCGGTTTTAAATGCAGGTAGTGAATGGCAAATACAAAAAAGCGTGTTAATTGCCATTCACTACCAGCGTTTAAACTGTACAAATGGCGAATTTAACGCCAGTTGATAATGAATGACAAATTACAAGAATAGCAATACCGGAATTGCAAATTCCACAAACGCCATAGAATTTGCAAAAAAAAAAGCGAATCAATTATTGTTTACTCTATTTTCCCTTTGCTAAAGTATCAACAATAACGTGCCTTGGGAGATTGATAATGATAAAAAAAGTGCAAGAGATGTGACAGAGTCATGCATGAGGGACTTAACTTACACATGATTTATATTTAGACGTAGGATGCTGTTGTTTCCTCATTAAGTAGTGTCATTCAGCTGACCAATCAATATTGACCACTGTAAAATCATCATATTAGTGATACTAAACTTAGATTTGATATCCTGCAGAAACAGGATTCGTAAAGGGGTGCTGTTAGTATATATTGGCCTGCCTAAAGCGGCAGAGACATAGCCAGTTACGGTAGGCAGATAGTGCTGTCGGTTAGGATCTTGGTTCGATAAAGAACGGTTCGATGTTATGAACTTTGCTGGTGTTTGCGGCAACAAGATTGTTGTTAGAGTTAGGAAGTAATTGAATCTGACTCTGTTGCAGAAGTAACTGATTAACTTTATGTTTTGAACTGAACTTGCTTACATCAACAATTACTTGTTTAATAAAACTATACGATCACTTTGCTATACAACGTAATAAACTATACAGTACGAACTTTGACACGTGTGTGTTGTGTTGTTACACGTGCTACTTATTTCAACACACACGTATCAAAGTTCAAATAGTTTATTACGTAAGCTGAATGACACTACTTTAACTTAATTAGGAAACAACAGCCTCCTACGTCTTTAGATAACTAAGTTCATATCCTGGTATATCAGGATAGTGTCACTTAGCCACTTATGAACCCCCGGTTTCATCTGCTGAACACATTATACATGTATAATTCAATGCCTAAATTTTACCAGTTATAGAAATATAGTTGTCAGCATTTTCCTTTTATTTTACGTTAGTAAAATACCCATAAACGAGAAATGATAATGTATAAGTTAAGTCCCCCATGCATGAACTCTGTTACAGAGAGCTAGACCACTACCGTCAGTGTATATATATTTACAGTGTGTGTGTATATCTCCTTGAAAGATAAAGTTTATTTGAAATGAACGCTATTTCTTTTAAAAGAAAACAAATAAATAAGTAAATGTAAATATTCAATGCAATGTTGCTATTTAATGAGCCGTGGAGCCCAGAGACATGACTTGAAATAATTTCCTGAGGTAATTCTTCCTAAATATATTATTGTCATCATGATGTGAAATGCTTTATAAATGCCATATAAATAAGACCTGCATACAAACCTCTATGAAATCCATGTTTTTCGTTTTCCTTCAACCTCAACAGTCAACTCGTCCAACCAAGAGTCCCAGCGGATGTCAGATCAGAATATGTATTTGGTTCTGAAGTCATGCAGGTATCATGTCTCGATCCCTATGGAAATAAATGAAACAATATATAAACACATCTTTTAAAAATTTAATATTTCATTAAGGATTCAATTTTATTTATAATTTACAGTAAGCTTGTTAGAACATAGATTGGTATAAAACATGTTGGCTATGGCAGTTATGGTTGGCCTATATAATTATGTTTTCAAGAAATGGAAGGCCATGTAAAATAATAGGATATGATCGGCCTAATTTCTTTTCAAGAAATGGCAGGCCATGTAAAATAAAAGGTTATGGTCGGTCTAATTTTTGTTTCAAGAAATGGCAGGTCATGTAAAATAAATTAGGTTATGGTCGGCCTATTTTTTTCTTCAAGAAATGGCAGGCCGTGTAAATAAGTAAACACCTCGATTATTCTAACCAAGTTAGTATGGGGTGAGGGATGGGCAGGGACAGATGTTTTGAAATGGTTGTTGTTGTTGTACTATCCATTGGTCACACGTCAAGTTATGAGGTTTGACACTGCCCATCACTGTGTGGGAGAAATCTTGGTCATGGCTGGGGTCGGGAGGTAACGAGAACGAATAGAGCCCGAATTGGAGGAGAGATTTTGTGAGTGTCCGATTTAAATTATCACCCACGCACACACAAAAGAGAAGGTTGATCCTCGCAATCATGCGAATTGACAGGGTTGATAAATTCACTCAGTTTAAGTTTATTTCAGGATGTCTTTACCCACCACAACGTTTGAAAATGAAATTGTGTGAACAACCCATCCATGCAACATGCATGTGCTTCGCATCAAAAATAAGGAAACAAATTATACAGAAAAACGAGTTACAATTTACAACTAAACTTACTTGTTATTTATCTGCAGGGTTCTACGACAGTCAAACTGTTTCATTCTTTACGTAAAAACACTGCAGTGTAACACCAGGTTCTACGATATGCCATACTATCATACAACTCGCCTGTTTCAACATTTACCAACGTGTCAACACATTCTACGTTTGCATGACCTATAGGCTCTAAGCTAGTAGGAGAAACCCTCCCCACAGGGGACATTTTGTAGGGTATAATTTCCTGAAAGAACATACAGTAAGTTTTAAAATGAGACATGTGTGCCATCTGAGCGTTGGGGCTTTAGTGAGTTTTGGGGGAATACGTTGCGTTTTTAGACGAAATTCGCAGAAATCTGGAATTATTTTTTAGAAAAAGAATGGAATACAATAGAACTAATTTGAATTGATGGAATCTATCTCGGAACTCATCTCTACGTGTCCCATCATATAATTTATGGATCCGATGCTTAAATATTGAGATTTTGGTTAAAAATGTTAAAAATTTGAATAAAATCGCTGATTTCTGTAATACATTGGGGATATTTAACTAAAAAATAGGAAAATATCTAATACAATAGAAAAAAGAAATATTGTAACCTTTTTGGGCAGGGTAAGGTCCAGTGATTAAGTAGAAAAAAGTCCCAAACCGCATGATGTTTGGAAATGCCTTAATTTTGGGGCGAAAAATGTGTATTTTTGTCAAAATCGCCGGAATCTGGAATTATTTTTTGAAATTAGTTTGAACATAAACTTATCAAACTGAAGCAATAGAATGTTGCACAGCATACATATTCAAGTTTTTCCTGACACAATATATAACATATGTGCTCAAATATTGCCATTTTAGGGCAAAATGTTGGAAAAAAATGACAAAAATCACTGATTTCTGTAATCCATTGGGTTAATGGGTTAAAATATAGAAACAAATTTAATACAATTGAATAAGGACACATTGTAACATTTTTGGATAGACAAAGGTCCAATAATTAAGTAAAAAAAAGTCCCGAACCGTATGATGCTTGAAAATGCCTAAAGTTTTAGACGATAAATGTGTATTTTTGTCAAAAATCGACGGAATGTGGAATTATTTTTGAAAATAGTTTTAACATAAACTTATCAAATGAAGTAATATAATGTTGCACAGCATACATATTCAAGTGTTTTCTTGCATCATATATAACATATCTGCTGAAATATGTTGGAAAAAAGGACCAAAATCACTTATTTCTGCAATCCATTGCGGGTATTGGGTTACAATCTAGAAAAATATATAATACCGGTACAAAAGAAAATAGACAGTTTAAGCTAGTAGGAGTAACCCTCACCCCAGGGGGAATTTTGTACACCCTATTTTTCTGAAAGCCCATTATGTGTAGAGCATTTTGGAACATGTACGTGTACCAACTGGCGACTTGGACTTTATCACGTTACCGGCATTTCAAACATGGTACATAGAGCTATATACAGTATACGTTATAAATAGAGAAATAGTGTTGAGCGACCCTCTGCGTACGGCCACTGGGCCGACCCACATATTTTGCGACACAGCGGGACCGCTGGCCAGCCGTCGGCAAAGGTCCCCAGTACATGTGGCACTCGGTCGCTAGTCCATATTAAGAGGAAGGCAACCCGAGTTCGAGTCTCGAACATGGCACATAGAGCTATATACAGTTATATAGAAAGATATAGCGTTGAACAACCTTCGGCCGACTGCCGCTGGGCCGACACAGATTGGGTGACACAACGGGACAAGTGGGCAGCCGTCGGCAAAGGTCCCGGCAACGAGTGGCATTCAATCGCTAGGCTGTATCAGTGGGGAGGCTACCCGAGTTCGGGTCTCGAACCTCGTAACTCACCTAGAGCTTTATACAGTATAGTTATATATGTATAGAGGGAAATAGCGTTGAGCGACCATCGGCCGATGGTCGCTGGACCGATCCACATATCCAAATATTTTGTGACACAACGGGACCGGTGGCCAGCCGTTGGCAAAGTTCCCCGATATGCGTGGTACATGGTCCCTAGGCCTTATCAGGCTGAGGGCTACCCGAGTTCGAATCTCGAACATGGCACATAGAGCTATATACAGTTATATATAGGGCTACAGCGTTGAACAACCTTCGGCCGACGGCCGCTGGGTCGACACAGATTTGGTAACACATTGGGACTAGTGGGCAGCGGTCGGCAAAGGTCCCGGCAACGCGTGGCATTCAATCGCTAGGCTGTATCAGGAGGGAGGCTACCCGAGTTCGAGTCTCGAACCTCGTAACTCACCTAGAGCTTTATACAGTATAGTTATATATGTATAAAGGGAAATAGCGTTGAGCGACCGATGGCCGCTGGACCGATCCACATAGTTTACACTGTCAAAATATCCACACAGGAAAGTTCACTGAGTTTATCCACACAGGAAATTAATTAGCCACATAGGCACACAACGGGACCGGTGGCCAGCCGTCGGCAAAGGTCCTCGCTAGGCGTGGTACATGGTCCCTAGGCCTTATCAGGGTGAGGGCTATCCGAGTTCGAGTCTTGAACATGGCACATAGAGTTATATACAGTTATTTAGTGGGAAATAGCGTTTAACGACCTTCGGCCGATAGCCGCTCGGCCGACCCACATCGAGTTCGGGTCTCGAACCTCGTAACTCACCTAGAGCTTTATACAGTATAGTTATATATGTATAGAGGGAAATAGCGTTGAGCGACCGATGGCCGCTGGACCGATCCACATATGTTGTGACACAACGGGACTAGTGGCCAGCCGTCGGCAACGGTCCTCGCTACGCGTGGCACTCGGTCCCTAGGTCGTATCAGGGGGAAGGCTACCTGAGTTCGGATCTCGAACATGCCGGATAGAGCTATATAGTACATAGCTTTGAGCGACCCGCAGCCGACGGCCGCTGGACCTACCCATTATTGTATTGTGACCCAACAAGAACGGTGGTCAGCCATCGGCAACGGTCCTCGCTATGCTTGGCACTCAATCCCTAGATCGTTTCAGGGGGAAGGCTTCCCGAGTTCGGGTCTCGAACATGGCACCTAGAGCTATATACAGTATAGTTATATAGAGAGAAATAGCCTTGAGCGACCCAAAGCCGACGGCCGCTGGGCCGACCGACATGTTTTGTGACTCAACGGGAACGGTGGCCAGCAGCGGCAAAGGTCCCTGCTACGCGTGGCACTCGGTCGCTAGACCGTATAAGGGGAGGGCTACCTGAGTTCGGGAGGAGGGGTGTCTACAGCCAGCTCAACAACTAGTAAATGATGTTTTGTATTGTTCGGGAGGTTCTGTCATGTAATTTTTTAACAAATTCTCATAAGGTATCAGCTAGAGCAGGCTTGTTTGAGCAAATAAAATGTCAGCCTGCCATGCACTCCTTGGAAACATATGATGGGTCAATGGCAATATCGCCAGGTGAGAATAGGAATGTTCCCTAGAAGAAAGACGGCACTTTTTTCTCTCATCTGGCGATATGTCGTTGTAACATGTATGTTTAAATTACTGTTTGAAGAAAAAAATCCAGATTTCGTTTATGTTTTATTAAAAACACATTTTCCTCCAACAAAATAAAGCAGCATTTACCATCTTCTTATGGGTTTTCTGGTATATTAATGCACATTGGACTGCAGAAATGCTAAACAAAATATTTTTTCGTTATTTCTATGCACTTTTAGTGTTTTCCCCAATACCTCAATGCATTACAGAAATGGGCGATTTTAGTCATTTTTTTCAACATTTTGCCCTAAAATATAAATACTTTAGCATATATATTATATCTGATACTATGTATAGTGTGCAACATTTTATTGCTTAAATTTGATAAGTTAATGTTCAAACTATTTTCAAAAGATAATTCCAGATTCCGTCGAAATACACATTTATCGTCTGAAAATTAAGACAATATTTTAAGCATCGTATGGTCCAAGACTTTTTTCTACTTAATTATTGGACCTTTGTCTATCCAAAATGTTACAATATGTCTTTATTCTATTGTATTAAATTCATTTGTTTCTAAATTTTAACCCAATACCCCAAATGGATTACAGAAATCAGTGAGTTTTGTCATTTTTTCCAACATTTTGCCCTAAAATGCCAATATTTGAGCACATATGTTATATATTATGCCAGGAAAAACTTGAATATATATGCTGTACAACATTCTATTGCTTCAATTTGATCAATTTATGTTGAAACTAATTTTAAAAAATAATTCCAGATTCCTGCGATTTTTGACAAAAAAATACACATCTTTCGCCCCATCATTTCAAAACATCATGCGGTTTTGGAACTTTTTTCTATTTAATCACTGGACCTTACCCTGCCCAAAAAGGCTACAATATTTCTTTTTTCTATTGTATTAGATGTATTTCTAATTTTTAGTTAAATACCCCCAATGTATTACAGAAATCAGCGATTTTATTCAATTTTTTAACATTTTTACTCAAAATCTCAATATTTAAGTATCGGATCCATAAATTATATAGTGGGACATGTAGAGATGCGTCTCGAGAAAGATTCCATCTCTTCAAATTGGTTCTAATATATTCCATTCTTTTTCTAAAAAATAATTCCAGATTTCTGCGATTTTCGTCTAAAAACGCAACGTTTTCCCCCAAAACTCACTAAAGGCCCAACGCTCAGATGGCACACATGTCTCATTTTGAAGTTTAATGTATGTTCTTTCAGAAATGTATACCCTACACAATTCCCCCTTGGGTGGGAGGGGGTCTACAGCCAGCTCAAGAACTAGTAATCAGACGCAGAACTTTTACAAAGGCGTTCACGCCAGTAACAGAGGTAAGCGTAAAATCGATAACGGCTGTTGTACAAAAAGAAATGGCAGCGTTTTGAGATTTTTTCAATGAAATAGTCCGGCACTGTTCACAAAAAAGAATCTCTGTATCGGAGTATCAAAATGATTAAAAATGCTGAATAATTAGTTCCTGGCGCACCCACAGCTTACTAACCGCAATACGAGTGAAGATGTAGGTGGATTACTTGAACAAGTAGGTGGATTACCTGAACATATTGGTGGATTACCTGAACAAGTAGGTGCATTACCTGAACAAGTCGGTGGATTACCTGAACATGTACATGGGTAACCTGAACAAGTAGGTGGATTACCTGAACAAGTATGTGGATTACCTGAACAAGTATGTGGATTACCTGAACAAGTAGATGGATTACCTGAACAACTAGGTGGATTACCTGAACAAGAAGGTGGATTACCTGAACAAGTAGGTGGGTTACCTGAACAAGTAGGTGGATTACCTAAACAAGTAGGTGGGTTACCTGAACAAGCAGGTGGATTACCTGAACAAGTAGGTGGATTACTTGAACAAGTAGGTGGATTACCTGAAGTAGGTGGATTACCTGAACAAGTAGGTGGAATACCCTCCTTTTAAGGGACACTCGGCATTTTTAATTTGATTTACAGTATGCTGGCGACGCCACATTATTTTCTATATGACTTGTCTTATCAAATCGTTATTAATCATTATATCAAGTGATTCAAAGAAAATTGTGTTTGCAGATTACTAAATGTTGCTGCTGCATTAATAATACATGGCGGAATAACGAAGAATATAAGAATCCATCATGAGTATCCAAGTGAGATAGAGAAATCTCACCCGAGGGGTTAGAATTGCAACCAGGGACGAGGCTCTGCCGAGTGCCTGGTTGAACCCGAGGGTGAGATTTCCCTATCTCACATGGATCACTCATGATGGATTATTTTTCTCCCATTATGTGTTTATTACCGGCATAAAATAAATGACTTTGGGGAGACTCCTTAGTTTCGAATGAATGTCCATGGGAATTTCTTATAAAACAGAAATCTAAGAGATTAAAAGCCATGCACAGGCTAGACAATAAAAAAGAAATCCACAAATGTGGTGTTTTTGACTTAGTATGACATAATAGTTAATTTTGGTGTAAATAAACTTTTTGTACTGTAAGGTGTCAGACCGGTCAAAATCAGCCCATTGAACACAATGCAATATAGGCTATATTTGGAGATCAGTCACAAGTTCCACAACATTCGTTCGCTTAAATACACTTTTATTCTGTGTATTAAACACATTTGGCTTGCAAACGGTCCCATATCTGGAATAAAACACCGATTAAGTTTTTCAACATTTCGCGTCATTCATTCACACTATGCGTATTTTGAAATAAACATCTGTCAAAACCACATCTCTACCTAACCTCTGTGCTCATACTCTCCAAAGAAATAATCCTAACAAACACAGTAAAATACTTACTATTCATGACAACAGACAT
>JAWPHD010014837.1:0-58804 GCA_037043455.1 Cyrtodaria siliqua
CCCGGCTTGCCGATTCAGAAAGGTTCTTAAAAAATCAAGAATATTTTAGGAGGTTGCGTTGAATATTAAAATAGCCCTGACGATTTGGTTAATGATCTTGAGCTGGTATGAGAAAGTATCGAATCAGGAAATAATAGCCCACAGTTAATAAATAAAGGTATTAGCATAATTGACGAATTAGTAAAAATAGGTAAAATATCAGCCGGAGAACATGAACAATTATTTTCTAAATATTTTAATTAATCTTATTATTATTATAATGAAAGAAATTAAAGAAAGGAAGGAGTAATTAGTTACTTGACTCGACAAGCAGCATCATACAGACTTAGTTATAAATTATGTGGTAGGATTAACACAGGGTTACAGGTTACAAACGGAATAATTGGTTGTACTGCTGCATTTGGCATTGGTTCCAGCAATTCCTGTTTTTATAGTTGTTGGAACAGTTCTCCCGATAATCGCAGTCCTAATGGGAAAAACCAGAATAGCAAGTTTTAAACAACTTCTTTCGTATGCCCAAACATCTGCGGGATCAGACGAAGAGGTAATCACATTGCGTTTCACTAAAATACTACAAATCCAACAAAACGATACTTTTACTGAACCCTTTGAAAGGTACATAAAACAGTACAAGTTGAACGGTTACTAGTGTTACTAGTGGTTACTAGACCAGTTTAACTAGCAGAGATGCTCATATAAAGCATCTGTTCAAGTTAAACGGCTATGATAATTCAGAATAATTCTTTTTCAGCCTGTTCCTACATTTTATTATACTTGTCCATTGTGACTTTCGTTTTGATGAGTTTTGTTTTTCTTTGTATTTTTAGCATATCAAACATTTTTTGAAAAATATAATCAAATTTAATTAGTCTTTTTCGGTCTTTTATTTTAGCTAATAGATTTACAATTTTGTGAAACAAATCCTCGCATTTCTGTTTTCCTATAGGGGATAAATTATAATGTTTTAAAAATGTTCTAGATGATATTTTCTATGATAAACGCTCTTCTTGCGAACGCCCCCATAATCTGCTATAAGATCATATCCGTTGTGGGTTCCGCAATTAAAACAAATACGTTCCCCATCAAGAACTCCACAAGTACTATTTCAATTTGCACATGCATAGTTGCACGTGTAACAAAGTCTGCCCCCAACACAATATTTACAATGTGTCTTTTTGTTGACTATGTAAAATAAAAAACAATCAATGCAAATTTCAAAAGAATCAGAAACATTCAAAACGTTTTTACAATATTTGCAATTCATCATAATATCATATGATATTATTATTTTAAATAATGGCTTAAAAAATAAATATCTATGTAATATTATAATGGAACATATAGAAAAAGAAATCAAAAACTTTAGAAAATGATTGCGTGAAGCAAACTTTATTGGTTAATTTTGAAGATACGAGCAGAATTGATAAAGAACTAATAGTTTTTGCAAAGTTGAAGGATTTGGCTGAAAGAATTATATCCAAGGCCCAAAAGATATAACTGCCATGGAAAATAAGAAAAAAGGATATAAAAAATTTAAACAATTTACACGATACAATTATCTCATTAGCAACTAATGGTATCATAAATGAAGATTCTTTCATTTATCACTACACCATGTTGTTAGAAAAGGGAATTGATATTATTATTTATGCTGGTTAAAATTAATTAAAATAATTAGGCTTAAAGAAATATTTTCTATATACTATTATATAATGAGCATTCAAGAAACTGAAAAATTCACGAAACAATACAGTAAAGTTTTTAAAGTAAATAGGTTGATAGGTGATGACCCGCTTGTTCAGCTGCGCAACACGAAACCAGCAGTTTCAAATTTTCTTAAAACGGAATTAAAACGAACGGACCCTTTTAAATTGAGTGTTGATTTAAAACACACTTTTACAAAAAGCATCGGCTGGAAGCAAAGAAACAGGTGCCACAACTACATACAAAACGGCTTATTTTAATTCTAAAGAACTATAGAACTATAGAACTACTAAAGCAACAACAATATTATTCGAAAATGAAGTTGTCGGGGCGCTGCAGAAAGCAGCTGAAGAAATTGTATCTAGAGTTGGTAATTGGATTCAAATGGGAAGTGGCTGGCAAAATTTAGATGCTCACTACATAAATCGAGTAAAGTATAAGACTTTACGAGGCAGTTCTTATTTAGATTTACAAAAAAGAACTGCCACACCACAGAAAAGGTTTAATAAATATAAAAAATGAAAAAGATAATGAGTGCTTTAGATGGTGCCACCACTTGGCTTATAAATTTCCAGTTGAAAAACATCCTCAAAGGATATCAAAGTATAAAAAGCATACAGATAATTTCCTGTTATAAATCAGATCCCAAAAATAGAAAATCAAAATAATGTACGTTTTAATATATTCGGGTATGAAAAAGAGCAAGTATATCCTTTGTACATATCAAAAAATAAAGGAGAAAATACTTGTGACATGCTTTTATGCATGGATAAAGGATTTTAACCAGTTGATGTATAATCAAAACATGCATAAGGAAAGAAAATGTTTTTGTAAAATGTGTTTACAGTGTTTAAAACGGACAGGGTGCTAAACAAGCATGAGCCTGATTGTCTCCACTTAACGTAAGCAAGCAATAAAAATGCCAAACAAAAGATGAAAAGGTTCAATTAAAAAACTATGACAGGCAATTAATGGAAAACAAGTCTTCAGCTTTTAACAATCCTAAAAACTCATTTACTGAGGTCTATCAAAAACATACTGATTGCGGTTATGGATAGAAAGTTGTTTGTTTTTATGATGATGCATATTCTTAACCAGTTGTGACATACAGAGGACCAAACGCCGTTGATACATTTATAGAAAGATAATAGAAGAAGAAAAATATTGTAGGAAAACTATGTCGCAGCATTTTAAAAAAGATTTAACAATGACAGAATAACAAGAAAAAGAATTTAGAAAATCTAAAAAATGCCATATTTGCGGTAAAACTTATGTAAAGGGTGATATAATGGTTAGAGACCATTGTCACATAACTGGAACGTTCAGAGGAAGTGCTCATGAAGTTTGTAATCTTAATTTTAGGTTGACTAGAAAGATACCTGTTGTATATCATAACTTGAGAGGATACGATTCCCATTGTATAATGCAACATATTGGGAAGTTTAAAAAAGAAATAAATGTTATACCAAATAACATGGAAAAGTATATGGCTTTTATGTTGGGAAAATATTTGATGTTTATTGATAGTTTCAATTTATGTCTCAATCACTTGAACGTTTAGTGAAAAAAATCCCGTCATTTAAATATACTTCGCAAGAATACTCTGATGAACAGTTAGAACTTTATAAAAAGGAAAGGTGTTTATCCGTATGATTATATGAATAGCTTTGAGCGTTTCAAAGAAAAAAGGTTACCTGATAAAGATAACTTACTCCCAGTTAAATGATGAACATATACTGAAACGCAAAAGAAACGCAACTCGGGAATTTCCGCTATGTGTCCCATTTCACATCAAATATTGCGTGTAAACTGTGTTTACAAGTCAATATCTCTTACATTTCTTACCCTAGCACAACCAAATTTGGCCATGAGCTTCCTTATAGCATTATCTTAAGGGTTGCTTAAGTAATTTTGGTGCCTATAACCCCTGGGCTCCAATGGAATCCAAATTCTGATAGCCCTTAAAATGTGTCTATTTCACATCAAATTTTGCGAGTAAGCTGTGTTTACAGGCCTATATCACTTACATTTCTTGTCCTAACTGAACTAAATTTGGGAATTGGTTTCCTTATAGTATGTTGTAAAGGGTTGCGTAAGTAATTGTGTCTTCTGCAAATTCTGGGCTCCCATGGAACCCAAATTGTGATGGCCCATAAAATGTGCAATAAAGGCAGATCTAGGTTTGCATGTAAGCATGTACATATCTATAATTTTGGTTTGGGATTTATTATAGCATTATGCATCTTATTCATACCTCACCCATATCGGGGCATGGGCTCCCTCCTCCACCCCACACACACTCCCTCCCCCCACACACTCCAGTTTTTTTTGTTTGTTTTTTACATATTTCTGTGTTGTTTTAGTGAATTCTTACACATAGCTTCTTACACATATATGTTGCCCTCTCCACCCCCGTCTCTCCCCCCACTCCCCCACCCCAACTAGAAACTCCATTTTTTATTTTTTATTTTACATATTTCTGTGTTGTTTTAGTCACTTCTTACCACATAGCTTCTTACACCCCCATCCCTACCCCCCACTCGAAACTTATATACCACACACGCCGCCTCTTCCCCACCCCCACTCAAAACTGGATTTTTCATTTATTTATTTTTACATATTTCTGTGTTGTTTTGGTCACTCTTGTTGAATAAAGCAATCCACCAACCTCTGTTTAAAGCTAGATATAAAATGTTGATGGTTCACCCTTTTAGACAACGAGATCAATGCAAAGAAATGCAAAGGTGTTAAAAAACGCGTTGTTAAAAAACAAATAACACATAATGATTACAAAAACATTTTATTCACAGCAACAGAAGCTTGCCATCAAATGAAAGTTATCGATCTAACTAACATGAACTAAACAGTTATGAAATTAATAAAAAAAGATGACAAAAGGTACATACTATACAATAGCCAAGATACGCTAGCATATAAATAGTAGCCACGACGAGGATGATTGCCCTGTTCCTTCGGACTTTGTTTGATCGCATTAAAAATATTTTGAAGGGGTGGGATAAGAAATTCGACTCTCCGAAGATATTTGACCTTGTTTTGTAATCATGTTGGAACGTTACCCTTCGGGTTTGAAACATGAGTAGCAGTTTTTGAGGTTTATTATCCACACAGTTTAACGTCTTATTGCCACTTGCATAGGGGAGCCTTGCCACCAGTCATTTCGCCAGGGTCAGGAATAATCTTGTTTGTCACTTTTCGGCTACTGATTTTGCCTACTGATTAGAAACTGGCTACAAGTGGTATAGTAAATGGGGAGGGGGGGGGGGGGGGGGGGTTAAAAGTTCTTCCCTGTGGGGTTTGCATTGCTAGTTTAAAATTTATTGGCTGGATTTAAAAGCAATATGCCATTCTGGTTTGAAACTGGCTGGAAGTTACTCAGACAGTTTTCTAAAACAGTTTTAATTTGGTTTGCAAGCTGCGGGAAGCAAATTTGAAGTTTTTTTTCTTGGAGTGGGTGTGTGTGTGTGTGTGTGGGGGGGGGGGGGGGGGGGGATACAGTGTCTCCATACACCCTTTCTATACTACTCCTGGGCATTTAACATCAAATTCCTTTCTTCTTAGCCTTGCTCCTCCAGCCCAACAAAGCTTGTGTTCAATTGCCAAGGCTATGATAAATTTATGCTTAGTGACATTTTCCGTGACAGCGCAGCATGCTTGGGAAGACCCTTGGCCGGGCTTGTGCGACGACTGTATTTTTTTAACATTGAATCGACCGTCGATGGAATAGCTGCCTTCCCGTGGATTTTCTTGCACCATGGTTGCTTTTAATGCCATCTCTCTCTTCCTGGACATATCAATTTTGTTGAGCTCTGTAACCTTTTTGGTAGCAATATCGGATAGTGTTGTTTGCATGTTACTCTTTGTAGGTGGTGGAATATCCAAAGCTGTGAGTATTAAACTCATTGATGTATTTCCTATTGCTGCATCATTAATGCAATGGTCGGAGCAAGGTTTGTAGCAACAACTGGTTTCCCACGTTTTTTCGGTTCCATGACACGCACTGTCTCGTACAAGTCGTACCTGCTTGTTGTAAAATTGCAGTTCTTGTATTGCAGTTTATACTGCCAACCTAATCCATTTTTACCTCCTCTGCAATTCCTACTTGAACACTAGCACATTTAATCCGGTTTTTGGTGGCGTGTTCCGCATATACTGAATTAATCATATTAATCATTTTATTGATATTTATGATTTTATTGCCTGAATATGTTCTGTCTTCTGTTTTCAGCCTGGGTCTTAACATTCATGCCAGTCGCGTATATCCTCCCGCGTCCCGTGTGTGTGGTCCATGGCGGCTTCCTTTTGCACGACTGTGTCTGCATTGGCTGTACGTGTACCTGGCTGCGGAATGGTGGTGTTCATATCAGCTGTACTGGTACCTGGCTGTGAAATGAAGGCCTCATTCTGGTCAGTATACTTGTGTGAGCCAAACAATGTGTGGCATTTGGAGAAAAAATAACCGGCCCTTTTCCTCTTCTTTTGTCCCTTTGGCATTATTGCTGTTAACTAGTCAAGCTCTCAAGTATACTCAGCAAAAATAAAAAGTATCCACTTTGTTTTCCTGCAAAATCTGAGACAGTAAGAAAGAACTAACAATTGTAGCATGATTTTCTTTTAATAACATCTTTGTTTGATGTTCACACAAAATTTCATCGAAATATATCGAATGATAAAAAAATAAATCGCAGTTTAAAAACATAGGTGTGAAAACGAAATTAACAAAACTTAAAAAATGTAAAGGTAACGACAATAGCACAGATTCAGCAGTCTAAGTCGATTCAAATACACAGAAAAATATTCAAAACCTCGCTAATATCTCATGTGTCCACCGTTACACCGAATACACGCAATAATGCGACGTAGCATGCTTCTGAAGTAACGACTGACGAATTCTACAGCTAATGTGTTCCATTCGCGGACAAGTGCTGCTGCAAGGTCCTGAACACTTTGGATAAGGTCCTCCTGACGTACACGACGTCCCAAATATGCTCGATGCTTCGTCAGTCGTTACGTCAGAAGCATTCGATGTCGCATTTTTGAGTGTATTCGGTGTAACGGTGTACACGAGATATTAGCGAGGTTTTGAACATTTTTCTGTGTATTTGAATGAGCTTAGACTGCTAAATCTTGCTATTGACGCTAATCTTTACATTTTTTAAGTTTTGTTAATTTCGTTTTCACACCTATGTTTTTAAAGTTTGATTTATTTTTTAAATATTCGGTATATTTCGATGAAATTTTGTGTGAACATCAAACAAAGATGTTATTAAAAGAAAATCATGCTACAATTGTAAGTTCTTTCTTACAGTTTCAGATTTTGCAGGAAAACAAAGTGGATACTTTTTATTTTTGCTGAGTATATAATGAGAATGCTGAGTAATTTCATTCTGCTTTGATTCTTCATAAAGGTGCTATACTTATTTGGTGCTGATTAGCCATACTCCCTATGCATTTAGGATAAATGAAAAAAAAAGTTTACCTCCCTTGCATTCCTAAATCTCAGTGCACACAGACACTGATATTTATACCTTCTTTTATATCATCTTTGTTTGGATAACATGATGAGGGTAACTTGTAAGTTCCCAAACAGTTTTAGAGGGAAAGATCTGGAGGAAAACAAATATTGAAAAAAAAAGCCCAAATATGACTATTTTATCAAACAAAGATGCCAATAATTTAATTGTTTTGTTTTATATTATGTGTTAGCATATATATTGTGATTGCATGATATCTAAGCTAAGAGCAACATTTTATTTTAGGACAATCCATTGAGTTTTAGACAAGTTGTGCCTTTTTTCCACACATGTATGTCATTACTAAACGAGAAATGTGGCCGCAACGATTCAAGTTGTTTTGGTATGTGTGTTTATTTTGTCGAATAGGTTAGATCGTATGATTTCCTTCATCAATTGCAACTTTATAGTGGTATTTTCATCTAACAGGCATAAAGAGTGGTTGCAGAGAAAAAAATTGCCGACTCTTATTGGTGTCGACTGGTATTGTTTTGCTTCCGGGGTCGTAGCCCTCGAAAGTAGTACTTTAAAAAAAAAGTGTTTGATGTTTTCAGCGCTGATATAAAGTGGCAAAAGAAGATATCTGCATGTTTTATTTGCTCATAACATCGAATAAATACACATTCTGATGGATTGTGTACATATGTGCTAACGTTTTGCAGGACTACTTGTTGCACAGAGAGGAACCGAATAACTCACTATGCAGAAACTGTGACCTGACCAAGATGTGTAAAAACTGACATTGTATGTATTTTAATGGACATGGCTGGAACACGAGATTATCATGGGGTGTTTGTTTCTGGATTTTAATGAATGTCAGTGTTTGGACTCGACGTGGACAGTGACAAATATGCCACAGTTCGTTCAGGAATAAAGGAAACGGTCTGAAAGTGTTGCTATTTTGTTCTTTATTCAATGCAGCAAATTAATATTAATACCAGTTCGACCCCTTACATTTCGTGGCGAAACGATTATCACGAGGAAGTGATTCTTACGGCGAAACGGTGTCAAGATCATGAACGCGGATGAAGTTTCAACAACATTTTGGACAGGTATTTTCCTGAAATCTGACGGATAGTAACAATAAATTGACGTGAAACGTATTTATTATGTGTGATTGATATTGATATTCGCGATAG
Organism: Cyrtodaria siliqua; assembly: GCA_037043455.1. Classification (NCBI taxonomy): domain Eukaryota; kingdom Metazoa; phylum Mollusca; class Bivalvia; order Adapedonta; family Hiatellidae; genus Cyrtodaria; species Cyrtodaria siliqua. The sequence goes on from JAWPHD010014837.1 coordinate 8,375, forward strand.
TGGACTGAAATACTTCGTGGTTTGGATCGCATTGACATATTTTTGAGGTAGAAATTTGCCATTGAAAATGTGATTTGTTCGGTTGAAGAAAAAAAATCTTTAATTTTGCTTTCATTGATAATTATTGTAGTAGACATTTGTATTTTGTGTATTTTAGATTGATACGGTTGTTAAATTTTTGAGAGTATACAGCGTCGGATCTAGTTTTGAAGAAAATAGATTTTTTTTCCATTTATTTCTTTTGAAAATAAGTTAACTTTGGTTATTTTGTGTTATTGCCCTTTCTGGTCTGATTTATTCTTGCCCAGCTATCGAGCACTCTTTTCATTTTGTATTTCTGTCTGCACCATATTCTTTTGCACTAACAAATCTCGAAGTGAGTGAGAAGAGGAGCTTATGAGGTGAGTGATACATGTTATGTGTTGTGATGTCATTATCGATTAGTGTTTACATGTCATTTTAAAATAGCAAATGTTTAAATACGTAATCGGAAGACGACCATATCTGCGTATTGCTGCTTTGCACTAGGCCCTGCGAAAAGTAAAATCCATTAGCTGTTACATCTTATTACTACAGTAGAGTACTATTTAGGTGTAAACAGTAGTGTAAAGTATATTGTTCTGAGATGTGTCAGTTAAAAGTGTATCTTGGGAGAATTGGTAATTCTCTGAAGATATTTGATAGTGATCAGTACGGGTATGATAGTGATCATTACGGGTATTAGGAGCGTTGGAGTCGGTAACCGATAACCATGTAGCTTTTGCAGTTGATAAATCTATTGAGTGATTTAATTGAATTGAGTTACTTAATTTCAACTGTAAAGATAGAGTATACTTTTGTCGTACACTGTAGTTAGAAAGTGTGTTATTGAAAATTAAAAACATTTTCACAGTTTGTGTACTATTTTGAGAAAGTCCCTATAGAATATATAATGTGATGGTGGCCAGGTCAGAGTGAATTATAAGAGAATATTAATCAGTATAATTTTCAGCACATTCTTGCAGTGTATTAGACATTCAGGCGATTGAAATAAATTTGATTGTTTGCAGGTAGTTTATTTATATACTTTTGTGTTTCAGTGTATTTGTATTGATCATTTACATATTAGTATAGGTAATTAGCAACCATGGCAACAGGTGGAGGAGATAAACCTGATAGTATTGTCGGCAAATAGAGTAAGCCTGATGTAAAAGTCAACAAAAGTGAAGAGCCTGGTGTGAAAGGCAGCAAAAGTGAAGAGCCTTGTGTGAAAGGCAGCAAAAGTGAAGAGCCTGGTGTGAAAGGCGGCAAAAGTGAACAGCCTGGTGTGAAAGGCAGCAAAAGTGAACAGCCGAAAAGTGAAGAGCCGGAGCTTTCAAAGTACTGATTGCTAAGATAATAGATGCTTTAAAAAGCAATGGTGATTATGTTATATTGACTAAAAGTGAATTTGATCAAATTGCAGCTTCCAACCACAAGTACACCTATTGTGAGACCCAAGGAGCCACGACCAAAGGTGGCTAGTATGATCGACACATATGTACAGCATTTGCTTAGTCAAACATCTTCTGTACATGAATCAAACTTTGATACCATGAAATTGCCATTTTTTTCAGGTGATCAACCACTAGTGAAGGGTGATGTAACATATGATGTTTGGAGATATGAAACAAAGTGTCTTCTTTCAGATTCTTCTTTGTTACAACCAGTTCTTTTACAGGACATTCGTAGATCACTCCGTGGAACTGATCGGCAGCTTCTTATACCAGTGGGTGAGAAAGTGTCGTTGACCGATGTTCTGCACAAACTTGACACACTATTTGGAAATGTATCCACTAATGAATCAATCATGCAAACTTTTTATAGTGAATCGCAGAAACCTACAGAGAATGTTACAGTATATAGCTGCAGATTAGAAGCGTTATTACATGTTGCTGTTGAGAGTGGTCATGGCAGTAGTGCAGGAAGAAATGACATGTTGAGGAGGAAGTTTTGGACTGGCCTTAGAGTTGAGAAATTGCGTATGCTAACTCGTCATATATATGAAACTATTTCTGATTATGACAAATTACTAGGTGAAGTAGAAAGCAGTAGAACAGGAGTTGTTGAACACAGAGAAAGTAACGAAAGCACAACATCAAGCAGTGTCTGTTGAAAAGGATAAGGCAATAGAAGAGTTGACCAGTAACATGGACACTCTGATGTCAAAAATGCGGTCACTGGAAAGACAGATTAGAGAAAGACCAACAGCTGATACCAATTACAGCAACGCCAGTGATTTTTATAAAAATAAGTCATTTTCAGGAGGTAAAAAGTATAGAGGTAGTTTTAGGGCTAGAAGACAACAAAGAGGTAGAGGCGGTAATGGCTATCGTGGTGATAGATGCCAGAACAAAGGCAACAGATTAGATAACAACAACCGGAATGATAGTCCGAGTAATAAGTCTAGCAATGCGAACAAAACCAACAAATCTGATAACCCAAATGTGTAGACTCCTCTGTGGTGGGGCACGTATGTGTAATCAGTCTGTGCCAGGTGTCAGTTGTGACGAGATCTCCAAATCTAGTTTAGCAGATAGATTTAAGAAATAGAACATCGTTTACTGTGAATTATCGTTTAATATATCACGGTTTGGAGTTCAATTGTAAACAATAATTTCACGAGCCCGATGGGCGAGTGAAATTATTGCTTACAACTGAACGACAAACCGTGATACATTATAGATAATTCACCGTAAACGATGTTCTATTTCTATTCTAATACCCCTAAAATGTGAAAATAACGCACACATCTGAAATCTTTCGCATTGCTTTGCTTACTCTCCTAACGTTGCATACGTTACAATGCGTAATGCGCAATGCTTATTCTCCTAACGTTGCAACAATTACAGTGATATATCGCTCAATATAACGAGATATTTTAAACTAGGCTATATAGTGCGGGTGTATTAGAATAGTTGATAAAGTGAATGAAGTTCATTTTAAGGTATGTGGTGCCGATGTAAAGGTGTTGGTTGACACGGGTTCAATGATAACGTTGATTTCAGAATCATTCTATAATAGTTTAGATCCCAAACCTGACATTAGTGATTTTAAGTTAGATGTGGCTGGTGCAAGTGGATCTAAGATACAATATTTAGGGTACATTGAAGGTGATGTTTTTGTACCAAGTATTTTAGAAACCCCTGTTTTATACCAATTTTAATTGTACCAGATACTGAATATCGTCAGTCTGTGCCAGGTGTTATTGGTACAAATGTTCTTCGCATGTGTAATCTGTCTGTGCCAGGTGGTACACATGTTCTACGCATTTGTAATCTGTCTGTGCCAGGTGTTATTGGTACAAGTGTTCTGCGCATGTGTAATCAGTCTGTGCCAGGTGTTATTGGTACAAATGTTCTACGCATGTGTAATACTGTTGAAGGTTCTTCTTCAACTGATCCTTTTAAAATGGCATTAGATGCTATGAAAACTTGATTTCAGTGAAGTCTACACACAAGACACCAAATGTTATTCAGCCCAGTCAAGTTACAATTATTTCAGGTTTTGTGAGAAAGACAGGAGATTTTACAACTGCTTTGACGGAGGGAATTGAGAAACCACAGATTGCAGGTCTCAATATTTGCCCTAGAGTAGTTCCCCTTTCAGATTTCATTGAGGCAGCAAGGATTCCAGTCAGAGTCTGCAAGGGCTATTAAAATTCAACAAAATTCGGTTTTCTGTTCTCTTTCAGAAGTAAAGGTGGTAGATTCATGGAAATCGGAAACTTCAGCAATAACTAAAACTGATGCAGTTCAATCCTCTTTTCAGAATTTAGAATCTTTGGTTGTAAAAATAAACAAAGAGGAATTGACCGAGTAACAATTTGTTAGAGTCCAGCAGGTTTTAGGAAAGTGGGAGCATATTTTCTCCAAATCCTCAACAGATATTGGTAAAACTAATTTGGTGAAACACCATATCATACTTTCAGATGAAACTCCATTTAAACAAGCTTATAGGAAAATACCACCATCCATGTAGGAGGAGGTTAGGCATCATCTTAAAGAAATGGTGGAGTGCGATGCTATTAAACCATCTCAATCTCCATATTGTTCTAATGTTGTTTAAGTCAGAAAGAAGGACAACAGTCCGCGATTTAATATTGACTTGCGGCAGCTGAACAAACGGACAAACGTGAACAAACGTGATGCCTTTACCTTGCCAAGAATTCATGATATGCTTGTACATAGCAGGTATTATAGCAAGTAGGACCTTAGAGCGGTTATTGGTAAATTGAACTTGCCGATGAGGACAAGGAGAAAACAGTTTTCACAGTAGGACCTCTCGGATTCTGGGAATGTAACAGGATGCCGTTTGGTTTGACAAACGCTCCTAGTACGTTTCAGACTTATGAAAACATGTATGGACGAATTAAACGTGAGAGAATGTTTAATTTTCTTAGACGATGTTCTCATATTTTCACAGACGTTTGAGGAACACATCAAACGACCGGAGGTTGTGTTCGCTCGTCTAGAAAAACATGGACTCAAACTGAAACCATCCAAGTGTGATTTTTTTAGCACACACGTAACATATCTTGGTTATGACATTTCAGCAGATGGTATTCACCCAGAAAAACTAGCGCCGTTGAAAACAGAGTGTGAAAGATTTACGTATTTTTCTTGGATTTTCAGGATATTATCGTCGATTTGTTGAAGGATATGCCAAGATTGCGAAACCTTTAAATGACCTTCTTGTAGGGCACCCTACCAACAAAGCCGACGGAAAATCTAAGAAGTCCAGAACACCATGGGTCTGGACAGATGAACAAAAAACGGCATTCGATACCATTATTGAAAGGTTAACGTCGCCTCCTATTCTTGCTTATGCAGATTTCACCAAACAGTTTATCGTTAACATTGACGCAGCCACTAAAGGTCTGGGTGCAGTATTTTACCAAGAACAAGAAGGTTTAGAGCGGGTGATCTGTTATGCCAGTAAATGTCAGCGGACCAGCGAGAGAAACTATCCAGCGCCTAAAATGGAGTATTTATTTTGAAATTTTCAGACAAGTTCCACGACTACCTCTATAATAATACATTTGTCGTACGAACTGACAACAACTCACTTACTTACATAAATACTAAAGCAAAGCTTGATGCAACAGGACACCGTTGGTTGGCAGCCTTAGGGAACTACAACTTCTGGCTGGTATACAGAAGCAGGAAGTCTAACTGTGATGCAGCTGGTTAGGTCGACGACCAAGAGAAGACGACAAAGAAGTATCGGTTATGTTCTCAGATGTGGTCAAGGCTCTTTGTAACGCTGCTCTTGTTAAACCGGAGGACCATACACTCGCAGAGAGTCTAGTTATCTCAGAGAATGGCCAATAACAGATGGAAACTATTGAGCCAGTACTGGATACAGTCGACTTCAGTAACATTGACTGGAAAGAGGAGCAGCTAAAGGACCCTCATATTGCCAGAATCTACCATATTGTAGACAACAAAATACAGTTGGACAAAGATGAGATCAGATAGGAACCTCAAGAAGTCTACAACTATTTGAGACAGAGGAGTTGTCTGCACATATTAGGGGAAATCCTATACAGGAAGACACAGACTGATGGTCAAGAAGTTAACCAGCTTGTGCTGCCAGAACATTACAGAGGTAGCATTAACAGGTCTGCATGGTGATGTTGGTCATCAGGGACGTGACAGAACACTTTGGCTTGTGAAGAAGAGGTTTTTCTGGCCGAACATGGATCAAGACATTCTACATAAGGTTCGAAACTGCATCAGGAGGAAATCTCCAACTACGCCAACTGCTCGCATGGTTCCCATACAGAGTTCACGCCCTATGGAAATTGTTTGCATAGATTTCTTGTCTTTAGAGCGATCTACAGATGTGTACGAGAATATTGTGATTACGGATCATTTTACGTGCTATGCTCAGGCGATTCCAACGCGGAATCAGACATCTCAAACAACGGCTAGAGTTTTATTTGAAAACTTTTTTGTTTGTTCATTATTCTTTTCCAGCACGATTACACTGCGATCAGGGACGCAATTTCGAGAACAAAGTTATCAAGGAACTGTGTAAGATTGCTGGAGTAGAGAAGTCGAGAACAACTCCATACCACCCTATGGGTACAGAACGTTTTAACTATACGTTGCTGGGGATGCGTGGAACATTAGATTCGTCCGGAAAAGCCAACTGGATAGAGCATGTCAAGCCGCTAGTGCATGCATACAATGCCACAAGACATGAATCAACAGAATATTCAACCCACTATTTGCTATTTAGATGGCATCCAGGTCTAGCCATCGATGCTTTCCTGGGGATTGAAGATCCAACAAGCAAACCAGGATCGAAGGCTAACTATGCAGAGAAATTGAAGTAGCTTATGGAGTTTGCTTACAAGATGGCAACTGCGACATCTGCGAAACAATCCGAGCGGTACAAGAAGCACTATGATGCCGGAATAAGACATTCGACACTAGAGGTGGGCGATAGAGTTTTGCTCAGGAAAGGGAAGTTGGATGACACATGAGAGAAGGATCCATACATCGTCACAGGTATACCAAATCCAGAAGTTCGGTGTACTGTGTGCAGAAAGAAAATGGTAAAGGACGCGATAAGGTCCTACACCGAAATTTACTTCTTCCTCTGATGTCCATTCCATACATTGTGGAGGCAGAACAGAGAGAAGCCCCACCAGAGAGACCTCCTAGAGCAACGGGATAAACCCCAAAACGAAGACAGTCTGCCAGAACAGAGCTCATGACGGTGGGTCTGAAAGCAGATGGCTATTCCAAGATATATACCTCCTCACAGTAGACCTGTACCCAAGCCCCGTGTACGTATACAGAGACCGGAGCAACCAGTCAACGACACACAAGTTGTCTGTGAGGGTCAATCCAGTTCCCAGTCTTGTAGATCAACTGTGTTAGAGAATACAGAGAATCAGCCCTATTCGAATTTAAATTCAAACAGGCAGAACTCACTAACTCTACTGATTTTCATTTTTCAGATAGAAGTCCAGCTGTTTATAGAAATAGTGACAAAGAGCCTACTGGTAGTAGAAATGTCTACTACAGATAGCACTATTGCAGAATGTCTACTACAGATAGCACTAATGCACTAATGCAGAAAGTTTTAATGCTTCAGAGACTCCAGCGGTAGCTGAGAGACCAGGCGGACCGCAAAGAACAAAAATACCACCGGATAGATATGGTGAATGGGTTGCGCCAGTTAGTGCGAAAACAGAATCTCTCCCAAAGTCAGTGGGTTCTATTGGTAGGCAGGGGAGAATGTCACAGAATGGCACAGAATGTCTATTCTGATATTGTTTTTATCTGTATTTTATTAATATATATTGGTACAATAAATGCTATTATTTTGCATAGTGTTGCAAATGCACTATACCTTTAAACATATGGTGAAAATGTGTAGAGTACCTTTAAACTTGATGATTATGGGTTAGTAACTTTAAGTGAAGAAGTTATGTCATGTACCTTTAATTTAGCAATTTTGGGTTATGTACCTTTAAAGCACCTGAATTATGGAGGTACACCAAAGGTCTATGTACCTTTATTTCAGAAAACATGCTCATGTTCACTTTTTTGATTTCGGTTGCAGGTGGTACTGTTTCAGCGATTATTGCGAATTGAAATTTTGTTACAGGTTGCGACAATTTCTGAAATGTTAATCTTTAGAAAGCGATAAAGAATTTCAAATGTTATAATTGTTTCGCGACACATTGCAGGTCATTTTGTTTAATGTATTGCAATAAAGAAATGTGAATGTTGAGTTTGTTTTATTTTAATTCATATTGTTTCACTACGCATCACTGTTGTGGGGAAAGAATAAAATAGTTAGATACAAAAGGTGATCATGTGTATGAATTGATTCAATTTGTAATGGAAAAGTAGTGTTAGTTAGTTTATAGTTATAGTGTAGGGAAATGTCAGGAGCCATTTTCTCGTACCAGGGGAAAATGTCACAGGTTGAATATTGTAGTTTTATTAGTTTTAAAATAAATATTCCGCGCACGCCTGCTTTAAGGGAAAACATTTAGGCTTCGGGTGCGTTACGATAGCGTCGGGTGTCGTTTTATTCCTTTCCCTATATATGTATATTAAGTTAGTATTGAATCGGCAATCATCAGCAATGTCCGTCATAGACGGAAATTGGCGATGTGCGCCGCGGCAAAATAACCCGTGCATATATAGGAAACTGTCTTGTCTTTGTTTGTGTTAATGTTCAATCGTTTGTTTTGTTCACGTCAATGAATGAATGATGGAATGAAAGAAATGCTTCGATTGGTTTAGAATTACTAATCAGTAGATCCAGTACATCGTTGGAAGTCTGTTTTGCTTTTCGTCTATTCAAGCCTTGACAATCTTGCACTGAGTGATATGCGCCGAAACAACATTATCTTCAGTAGATTGCACTGGAGTATACGAAATAGTACTCCCGAGTTCCTGAGATAATGACGTAATGGAGGCGTCAAACAATAGTTATATTATTAGCTGCTTTATCAGCAGGAACTAAAACAAACTTAAACAAACTTATTATGAAATTTCTGGATTCCCGATTTTAAATATCGGAATGAAAATCTATGTCTAGTGGAGAGTAGGGAGTGGTTAGCCGTATAGAAGTTAAAACGGGTATCTATGATGTTAAAAATAGTCTTTAACTTAACGTCATTTTTAATTCAATGTCAAATCCCTGATATAGATGAAGAGTTCTTTAGGGAGTAGTGTAATGCCAAGGTGTGATTATAGATATAGCGTTGTAGGCTTTAAACGTGTAGGCTATTTCTTTGAGATGCTTTCATGCACAAACAATTTAATGTAGAGATAAAGAACTGTATTTATTGTCTGGTAAAATAATCATGGTCGGTAAACCCTAAAACAGCATAAGAAATAGATGAATAAAAGGGGAGCGTGTTTCTACAATGGATAATTTTGAACTATATGAACAAATAGATATCCTATGACAGTATGTTCAGCGGAAGAGGTTAAATATAAAAAAGACCCTTTTTTATTTTTAAAACATGAACCAGAGTTATTCGCGAAAACTCAATAAAAACTCGATCATCCATTGCGGGCGATATTGTCTATAGATTATTTACAGTTCTCTTGTCAGTCATGAACATCGCCATTAACAATTAGCCTAAGTATCGACGTAAAACCATCGAAAGCTACGATTGGTCCGTCTATTTTGTAAACCCTGTACTGTGATTGGCTGGAATTTCAATCCGATTTGAAAGAAATTTCAATCTGTTTGAGCGTATAAATTGTGAAAATATTTACTCATTGGACGTGCGTATTCCCACTTATTAACTGAAAACATGTCAATGTCGAAAGAGCAAAAAGAAACACTTGAACGTTTAAGTCAGGTCATCGAAGTCTTAAAGAGGACGCTCGACAAGATGATAAACAGGGCATCAGAGCCTCAGTCCGAGTCTTCTTCCAGCCACAAAGATTGGGATGCGGAGATAATGACAGATCCACAGCCAGCATTCCACTTCCCGAAAAGGGCGACCAAGCGACAACTGAGGAGATATGGAAACAGTTGCCCTGCGTGTGGTAGCAGAAACTGTCAACACTGAATCTAGTGTTCGACACCAACGGGCATCTCTCTCTCTCTCTCTCTCTCTCTCTCTCTCTCTCTCTCGTAAGTTCGAGCAGGTTGCGCGCCTGTGTCTGTTAGTAGACAAGATAACACGTTTAAAAGTAAAACAAGGTGAGGAAATAGTGCGAAAGGTGTGTTAAAAATAAATTCTGGAAAAGATAAAATCAGTATAAAAACAAAACTACAGCACTTATGGTTTGATGCGGCTGACAGCATGCTTGAACTTATTCAGGTCATGCATCAGTACAACATCTTCTGGTAGAGCATTCCACTGTACTATGGCCAAAGGAAAAAATGAATATGTGTAATAGTTCACTCCAGTGTGTATTTGTCTGTATGTGATTGAATGGCAGTATCTTGAGACCCTGTTGTTACTTTGTATATAGGCTGGAATCGGAACAGCTACATGGCCATATACAATTTTATAGAAAAGGCATAAACGTGCATCCGACCTCCGTGTTCGAGGGATCGCCAGCCCATCATCTCCAGCATCTCAGTGACGCTCGAGTACCTAAAAAATTCATTTTATGTCCATCGGGCAGCTCGACGCTGGACCATTTCCAGCCTGTCTATATTTGATTGGACGTTCGAGTCCCAGACAGAGCTGGCATACTCTAGTTGGGGGCGGACTAGGGATTTATAAGCAATTCTCTTACCTTAGGTGCTTTTGTCCTGATATGTCTTGTAGGAAACCTAAGGTACGGTTAGCGTTTGCTGATATGCGATTGACATGGGTATTCCACGACAAGTTGTCTGAAAGGTCTACCCCTAGATATCGAGCGCAGCTGACTGTTTCTAGTACTTGTCCATTTAGAGAGTAACTGGTGGGAATTTGAGTTTTCGCCTTGGTAACCTGAATGACTTGGCACTTAGCGGTATTAAAGGTCATGTCCAACTTGAAAGACCATTTTTGTAATGTGTTTATGTCGGTCTGGAGTTTGGCGCTATCTGTCAGTTTGTCGTCAATTGCGCTTTCTCCCTCCAGCAATACTGTTTGTGTCCGACCACTCAGAAATGCTCGTATCCAGGGCAGAGTTAGACGGCGGATGCCATAACTGTGTAGTATGTGGAGCAACTTCTCATGGTTAACCATGTCAAAGGCCCTGCTGAAATCAAGTAAAACAAGATCAGTCTGCTTACCATTGCTGGTATTTTTGGCTAAGTCTTCCACCAGCATGACTAGTTGTGTTTCACAGGACCTGCGTTCTCTGAAGCCATGCTGGAGGTCGTACATGAGGTTATTGATATCCATGTGCTTGGCCAGATTTGAATCTACAATATGTTTTAGGACCTTGCACAGATTGCAAGTAAGAGATATGGGACGGTAGTTTGCCGCAAGAGACTTGCCACCTTTTTTGAGGAGTGGCGCTACATTTGCAGTAGTCCATTCCTGTGGTACCTGGCCTGTTTCTAGGTTTCCTGCAGGAAGGGTGATATATGCTCTCGTATTTCCTGGAGAACTAGAGGTTTAATCCTGTCTGGCCCGGCTGCCTTGTTTGGGTTAAGATCCTTAAGGGGTTTGAGAATACCTGTAGTGCTTATGTCTATGTATGGCATGATTGTTGTTTTATTTGATAGTGAGGGTGGTAATGTTGGTATTTCGATGTGAGTTTTGTCAATGTGGTTTTGGCATAGTTGACTGAGGCTGATTGGGGATTTAGGAGTGAAAACAGATTGAAATTGTGAGTTTAGAATGTTTGCTTTCCCAGCTGTATCTGTGAATAGTTTACTTTCAGATTGTAGAGGGCGAATGCCTTGGTTTTATTGACGAGCATTTTTCAGAAAGGAGAACATTTTGTTGGAGTTTACCTTGGGTTCTTCATCCTCCTGGTTTACACCAATGATATCTTCCAAATATGATTCGTAGGCAGTCTTTATTTTATAGCGCACTGAGTGCCGAAGTTTCAAGTACTTAGCTCTGTTTGGCTAGTTGCCTGTCTTTTTCTGCCGGCAGTTTAGCTTGTTTCTACTTCTTATGGTTCGCCTTATGTCTTGCGCTATCCATGGTAGAGAGGACTTACCTCTAATAAGGTTTGCGTGTAAGATGTGTTTACAAGTCTATGTCTCTTACATTTCTTATCCTAGCACAACCAAATTTGGCCATGGGCTTCCTTATAGCATTATCTGAAGGACTGCATAAGCAATTTTGGTTCCTGTAACCCATGGGCTCCCATGGAACCCACATTCTGATAGCCCATAAAATGTGTCCCATTTCACATACAATTTTGCGTGTAAGCTGTGTTTACAAGTGTATATCTCTTACATTTCTTATTCTAGCAAAACCAAATTTGGCCATGGGCTTCCTTATAGCATTATCTTAAGGGTTGCTTAAGTAATTTTTGTTCCTGTAACCCCTGGGCTCCCATGGAACCCAAATTCTGATAGCCCTTAAAATGTGTCTATTTCACATCAAATTGTGCGTGTAAGCTGTGTTTACAGGTCTATATCTCCTACATTTCTTGTCCTAGCTCAACTAAATTTGGGAATTGGTTTCCTTATATGTTGTAAAGGGTTGCGTAAGTAATTTTGACTTCTGCAAATTATGGGCTCCCATGCAACCGAAATTGTGATGGCCCATAAAAAGTGTAATAAAGATAGATCTGGGTCTGCGTGTAAGCTGTTGTATATATCAATACTTTTGGTTTGGGTATTCTTATAGCACTATGCATCTTATTCATACTTCACCCATATTGGGGCATGGGCTCCCTTCTCCCCGCCCCACCCCCCTCTCAGCCACCATCACCTCCCTCCACGCCCTGTTTTTTTTTTTTTTTTTTCATATTTCTGTGTTGTTTTGGTCAATTCTTACACATATAGCTATGTTGCCCCCACACCCTCCATCCCCTAACCATCCCCACCCCATCATCACCACCACTCGAACGTTTTTTTTTTCTGTTTTTTTTTACTTATCTCTGTGTTGTTTTTGTTTTATCAGTTGATCAATATGTTTCGCACCCACCCCCAACCATCCCACCACCCCATCATCATCACCACCTGAATGTTTTTTGTTTGTTTGTTTTTGCATATATCTGTGTTGTTTTGTTTTATCAGTTTATCAATATGTTTCGCTCCCCACCCCACGACCATCCCACTACCCCATATGTCTGTGTTGTTTTGTTTTATAAAATGTGCAAAAAATGCAGATCAAGGTTTGCGTGTAAGCTGATGTATATATCTATAATTCTGGTTGGGATTTTTATAGCATTATGCATCTTATTCATACTTCACCTATATTGGGACATGGGCTCCCTCCTCCGCGCCCGCTCCCCTTTACCCCCCTTTTTCATTATTATTATTATTTTTTATTACATTTTTCAGTGTGCTTTTTCTTACACATATAGCTATGTTTCCCCTCAACCCGCCTTTCCCCTCCCCGCCTTCCCCCTCCCCGCTGCCTTCCTGCCACTCGAAACGCATACTTTTTATATTTATTTTTTTACATATTTCTGTGTTGTTTTGGTCAATTCTTACGCATATAGCTATGTTGTCCCCCTTGCACCCCAGCGCCACACTTGAAACTGCCTTACCCTACCGCCTCCCCCCGCCCCCACCCCTAGCCACATTCGATTTATATAGCTATGTTTACCCTCAACTCGCCTTTCCCCTCCCCGCCATCCCCCTCCCCGCTGCCTTCCACCCACTCGAAACGCATACTTTTTCTATTATTTTTTTTTACATATTTCTGTGTTATTTTTGGTCAATTCTTACACATATAGCTATGATGCCCCCCTCCCCCAAACACCCACCCACCCCCCGTCTCCCCCACCCACACTCGATTTATTTTTATTTTTATATATTTCTGTGTTGTTTTGGTCAATTCTTAAGCATATAGCTATGTTGCCCCCTACACCCACACCGCCTTCCGCCCTCCCCACACTCGAAACGCATATTATTATTATTATTATTTTTTATACATATTTCTGTGTTGTTTTGGTCAATTCTTACACATATAGCTATGTTGCCACCCCTCCTCCACCCCCACCCCCGCCTTCCCCCACCCACAATCGAAACAACCATTTATTTTATTTTTATTTTTTACATATTTCTGTGTTATTTTTAGTCTTACACATATAGCTATGTTGCCGCTCCCCCACCCCCCGCCTCCCCCAAACACCCCATCCCCCTCGAAACATTTTTCTCTGTTGTTTTGGTCAATTCAATATCCTCTCCCCACCCCCGCATTCGAAACACATATTTTTGTTTACATATATCTGTGTTATTTTTGTTGCCCCACACTCGAAACTTTTTTTTACATATCTCTGTGTTGTTTTGTTTTATCAGTTTATCAATATGTTTCCCCCCACCCCACCCCGCACCCACCCACCAACCATCCCATCATCACCTATTTTCTTCTCTTTTTTTTTTTTTTTTTACATATGTCTGTGTTGTTTTGTTTTATCAAATCTACACCTACATCAATGATGCGCCCCCACCCCACCCCCTCTCCCCCATTGGTTTATGGGCTCCCCTCACATGGAGGACAGGGGGAGGGGAATTGTTTTCATTTTATCTTCCATTATTTGGATATTAAATTTTTTAATTTGGACGCAATCATTTATATATAAAACAATTTAGATTAAAATTCAGATACACAGATGAAATATCAATAAAAAACAAACAAACTGAAATGAGGCCACAATAAAAATTGCCAGATATCCCCTCCCTCCCCGAGTTGCAAAAGGCAACCCACTCACCCACAATCCACAACTTTCTTTAAAATGACAGCAATTTTGGATTAAAACTGATAAAAAAAGAACAAAACAAAAAACCCTGCCCCAAATTTTACTATAATTTGTATGAGATTGTAACAATAATTTTTATATCGGCCCGAGTTTCTATAACCGCCCGCCCGCCCCACTCCCCCACAACCCCACTCCACATTGTTATAGCCTTGTTTTCTGATGGTATATACTGGCTATATAATTCATTATTCCCTGAAAAATTGAATAGTCGAGCTGCGCTGTTCTCCGACAGCTCTTGTTGTTTTTAGGAGTTCCCAGTCTGCTTTCCTGTAAATATGGACTTTGCGTGGTTTAGACCTAAGCAGTTTTGGCCTTAAGTTGGCTTCAACGCAGACAATGATATGGTCACTTAGACCTGGGATTATGTCAACTTGTGAATGAGTGTGTCATTTATGGTCAAGAATGTTGTTCAGACTGGTAGGTTGAGTCACCATTTGTGTGAGGTTAAAATCATCATTGATATGAATAAATGTTTCATATACACTGCGATACTGGCAAGTTTCGTTGATGGATGGAATATTGTCATCCCATGATCATTTTGAAAAGTTCAGGGCTCCAATTAACCAAACAGTACCTTTGTTCTTCCTGACTAGTTCAAATGACTTCCTGAGTTATTCTAGACTGTCTTCATCATGTTCATGTGGTCTGTAATAAGCACCTATATGAAGAGGTTGCGCTGCAACAAATTCCGAAGATTGGTATGGCCTTAGTCAGGGTTCTAAATATAAATATATGGACTCTACCTTATTGTTCGGGGCGCTTGTTTCAGCCAAAGGTTTTTCTGCAAAAGCTTGAGCAATTTAAATAATACGTAACTCAATTAGATATCATTAGAACTGGTAGTTTAAGTGGTAAATAAAAATACCTTTGTTTTGAAAATCGGTTGAGAAATAAATATTTTACAGCCCAAACGAATTTTTGATGGTGCTTTTCCCATGTAAATTCCCTTGTTGATGGGACAGCAGAAAATTAAGAAATTTCATATAACTTCAGTTAGCCTTCATATTTTGCAATGAAACTTTCAGGTTGTCTTAATTTACGAATATCCAACAATTTATAACCATTTTCGGGTAAAAATTCTAAAAAGAAGTATTTTTCATGCAGCAGAATTTTTCATTGAAAATGAATGCCTCATCAAAAACAGCTTTCGCGCATGAAATTTTTATTTCTTAACCGATTTTGAAAAGTAAGGTACTTTTTATTTACCCCTAAAAATGTCTGTTTCACTGATATAAACTTATTTAAGTACGAATTGTATTTCGTCTGAAAAGTCAAAAAAACAAAACAACGCTGGCTGAAACAAGCGCCCCAAACAATTAAACATATCATGTAAATATTTCAAGGAGGCAAAACAAGATTAAGAATATTGAGAAATAATTACAATATAATTCCATTTCACAATAGTTTGTGCAAAACACCATTTTTTTTATTTCATACTTCAATCAGTTATAAAATTATTATTTCACTATACATTGCATGCTTTAACATTTCTCTGTTTAAAGGGACACGTGTCAGTCTTGACTGTTTAAAGGGACACGTGTCAATTTGGACTGTTTAAAGGGACACGTGTCAGTCTTGACTTTAAAGGGACACGTGTCAGTCTTGACTGTTTAAAGCGACACGTGTCAGACTTAACTTTAAAGGGACACGTGTCAGTCTTGACTGTTTAAACTTCGTGTCGTCTTTGTAGTTGTTTTTTTACATAATTTGTGCACTCATTAATGTTAACTATTATAATAGTTACATATTACTAACTGTTGACTTTATTCCACGAATAACAGAGAGAGAGAGAGAGAGAGAAAAAGAGAGAGAGAGAGTTATTTAATCCATGTCCTACTAAAACACTAACCCACGGTCATTGGATTACTATGGCAGTGCGCTATCTTAGATTTAGAAAAACAAATCGATTTTTCACGGTATATGGCATTATAACACCGCTATATGTTAAAATTCCGCTAAACGTTAAAACTTCCGCTAAATGTTAAAATATATTACGCTAAATGTTAAAACTTCCGCTAAATGTTAAAAATTGCTAAACGCTAAATGTTATAAAATGTAACATATATAGCGTTTAGTGGAATCCGTTAACCGCTGAATGTTAAAAGTCAACAAAGTTGTCTGAAATATGTAATGATATGAACAGTGCAGCTTTAATCGACTCAGTTGCATGTTATAATAATATCATTACGAAAGAAACATTATTAAAATGCTGAACTGGGTCCAAATGTTCAACGCAGAACTTGCTTCAAATGTTGAACGCGGAACTGACTTCGAATGTTGAACACATAACTGGGTCAGAATGTTGAACGCAGAACTGAGTCCGAATGTTGAACGCAGAACTGGGTCCGAATGTTAAACGCAGAACTGGGTCCGAATGTTGAACGCAGAACTGGGTCCTGATGTTGAACGCAAAACTGAAATCTAATGTTGAACGCAGAATGCAGAACGCAGAACGCAGAGCCAAACACACTCACACGCATACTATGCGTTTCATTGTCGGGATCAGCTTCCTTGCATTTTACGCCTATACATATATCACGTCACACAGGCATTAGTTTTCGAGTATATGCGATTTATACTGCTTCTCGAGGGCCGTATAATAAATATAATAAATCGTATATATGAGAAAAATATACTATAAATGTTTTGTACCTTAGTCATTTATCCAACTACGCATGTGCAAGAAGGTACACCATGGTATAACTGCCAAATCTGTCAGTTATAGCACGACTGAAATATACCGGCAGTTATTGGACGGTTAGGCTTAGGCCTTCAGGTTTATGAAAATCATATCATAAGTAGGAACAAAGGAAACCCATTAGAGCTATGGTACAAAGACGTATATATATTGTTTTAGAGTAACATGTAACATTATAGGAAATAAATATGGATTTAAATTGTTTTGCCGTGTATGGGACATCCTCAGCCTTCAACCTTCAGGTCAGTAGACAAATAGTAGACGCCATTTCGTTAGTTGCACCACAAATTCGTATTAAATAGTATACAAGCAAGTTTTATGCAAGCGTACAATATCTGCCGAGAGAAAATGGCATTATATCTGGGTAGGAACTGGGAACAAAGTTTAACATAATAACAGATCAAGTCAAGTGTGTTAAAACAATATTAAGGAAAACAATAACAAAATGTTGTCACGAAGACGTAAACATGCCACGACCGTTTTTTCTTACCAGAGTATTTCTTCCCAATTTTTACCATCAGTTCTTCCTACAAAACATTTTGAATCAAGGGGGACGACCTCGCTTCGTTCTGGTCAAATCCTTGACATGCGTTACATATTGATTACATATTCACCTTTGTAGCACGACATGCTAGAATTACACATCAGCACAGATGTGTATACAATTGTTCACATGTAAGGGATGCATGTGCGTTAGCGTGTGCATCACAACACAAATAAACTGTTAACTGCTACCACGTGTAATTATAAGATTGCGTTATCAAAGCGAAAAACTCAAAAGAAACTGTTCATTGCTACCTTACCATGTGCAATTATGAAACCCATATCAGAGTCGCTGCCGTTCCGGCAGCGAATAACACATGTTACGATGTGCATACTACGGTGTTCCGTTATGGCCATCGTACCATCGTGCCATCGCACCATCGCCATCGTACCATCGTGCCTTCCCCCATCATACCGTCGCCATCATGCCATTGTACCATCGCGCATCGACTTGTAAACGTCGATACGCGATGGTACGATTGCCCTAACGGAACACCGTAGCAAACTGACTGATTCCGATCATCTCTGTTGAATGTCGTATCGTGTAAATGTAAATGCACGTAAATAATGAGACGGTAATAAACTAATTAAATGTGTTCCAATTACTATGGTAATTAACGTATGGGCATAACGCCGAATACACATGCGTGTTCCTATTATCATTGTTATTAACGTATGGGCATAACACCGAATACACATGCGTGTTCCTATTATCATGGTTATTAACGTATGGGCATAACGCTGAATACACATGCGTGTTCCTATTATCATGGTTATTAACGTATGGGCATAACACCGAATACATAGACCTGTGTGTTCCAATTATCATGTTTATTAACGTACTGGCATAACACCGAATAAACATACCTATGTGTTCCAATTATCAATTTTAATAACGTACGGGCATAACGCCGAATAAACAGACCTGTGTGTTCCAATTATCATGTTTATTAACGTACGGACATAACGCCGAATGAACAGACCTGTGTGTTCCAATTATCATTGTTATTAACGTACGGGCATAACGCCGAATACAATTACCTGCGTGTTCCTATTATCACGGTTATTAAACTATGGGCATAACGCCGAATGCACAGACCTGCGTGTTCCAATTATCATGGTTATTAACGTATGGGCATAACGCCGAATACACATACCTTGTGTTCCAGTTATCATGGTTATTAACGTATGGGCATATTGCAGAATACGCAAACGTGTTCAAAGTCGCAATGGTAATTAACGTGTATGCCCATAACGCCAAATACATGGTTATTAACGTATGGGCTTAACGCCGAATGTACGGGTGTGTTCCAAATAGCCTGGTTATTAACATGTTGGAATAGCGCCGAATGATGCACATGTGCGCTTCAATTAACCGTGCGGATAAAAATATATAAATAAATAAACTGTTTATTACCTTCTTTTTGATAAATAAACATATGCTAATCTTATATATTATTATATTCATCGTCATTGTTTTGAGTGAAGTTATTTTTTTTCAGGCAAGGCGCTTTGTTTGCTATCCAGGAATGACTTCATTGAAAGGTTGCCGAGAAATGGTGATGTCTTGTACAACTGTCTTCAGTCACTCTTCTCTAAGAATATGGGTAAGCTTTCTCAATTCATAAGAATGGTGTTATTAACTTTTGTTAATGTTATCAAATGTTTTATTTGATATTAAATAAATAATCAACTGTTTTCTTCAAATTTTCGAACTCTTGTTCTTCTTCGAGAAAATTCAAACAAATGCAACTAACAATTAGAATCCATCTTTACGTTTGTCTTGATCATCTTTGACGCTCGATTGTTAATACAAACGTCTTGAGCGTTTGTGCAGAAACAAATTTGAAAACGGAAGCACGTGACCGTAATTATAATTTTTCATTAAAGTATTTCTGACCATCCGCATTTTGTTCGTCGATATAATGATGAAGTTTCTCTCTTTATTTATTTATAAATTTATTGTCTTTCTACCTTTCTGCATATCTTGGCTAGAAGGTGCGTCTGTATCAGCCACTCAGAAACGATACCAGAACGGTTGCCGCGTCAAACTTTTTTAGAAGAACTGTTCTAGACGCTTGTCTTGAAAACAAGCAAGCTTCGCAGATGATCTAGAATACTTTACGTTAAAATGGCTGATCATATAAATTACCATAACCATGGATATATATGTGTATGTAGATCTATGCCATAACGACACCACGTCATTTCCTGTATGACGCTCTAACCTCTCCATCAATCACCTTTCAGTCTCACCACCATACACTGTCACACAACAACCATTATACCTTAAACCATAAACTAGATTTCCCTCTGTACATCTTTGAAATTTAGCTGTTATGTAGCTTCTGCTTAAAGCTACTGACCGTGTATTTAAATCGATTTCTTCTTTGTAGGCGTGTCTTTATTTGTAACTTCATGTCCACCGGCTCATGGCGAAATCGGGTATTTCAAATTTAACACAGGACATGATTTACTTCATAGACATCGATTAGTGCACAGAGCTTCCTCGCTTAACCTGCTATAAACTTTGCGTGAACATTGTTTTTTTTCATGTAACATTGTTTTATTTGAGTTAAGTACTTATTCGTGATACCAATTATCTGCAGGTCTGTATCAATCCGCTGGATCGTAGTAAATTAATCCTCTGGATCGTAGTAATATAAATCCGCTGGATCGTTACTACATTAATCCGATGGATCGTAGTAACATTAATTTGCTGGTTCGTGAACATTAATCTTCTGGATCGTGAAAATTAATATGTTGGTTGGTGGTAACATTAATCTGCTGGTTCATGATACCATTAATCTGCTGGTTCGTGGTAACATTAATCTGCTGGTTCGTGGTAACATTAATCTGCTGGTCCGTGATAACATTAATCAGCTGATTCGTGATAACATTAATCTGCTGGATCGTAATAACATTAATCTGTTGGTTCTTGAACATTAATCTGCTGGTTCGTGAATATTAATCTGCTGAGCATTAATCAGCTGGTTCGTGAACATTAATCTGGCGGTTCGTGGTAACGTTAATATGTTTGTATGTTGTAACATTACTCTGCTTGTTCTTGATAACATTAATCGGCTGGTTCTTGGTACCATCAATCTGCTGGTTCGTGATAAAAGTAATCTGCTGGTTCGTGGTAACATTAATCTGCTGGTTCGTGGTAACATTATTCTGCTGGTTCGGGAATATTAATCTGATGGTTCGTGGTAACATTAATCTGCTGGTTCGTCATGCAGTAATCTGGTGGCTCTTCGTGATTCAATTAATCTGCTGGTTCGTGATGTGATTAATATACAGGTTCATTGATACCAATAATCTGCTGGTTCGAGACAACTTTAATCTGCTGGTTCGTGATACTCTTAATTTTTTGGTTCCTGATAACAATTGTTGTACAATCATTGAGTTGGCTAGTGGTAACTTTGATCTGCACGTTTCTTATACTATTAATGTGCTGGTGCTTGATATCCTTAATCTGTTGGTTCGCAATAACATTAACCTTCTTTTTCGTGTTACCAATATGTCGGTGGTTCGATGTAGTTTTTATATACTAGCTGGTGATACCCTTAATCTGTTGGTTCGCGATAACATTGACCTTCTTTTTCGTGTTACCAATATGTCGGTGGTTTGATGTAGTTTTTATATACTAGCTCGTGATACCCTTGATCTATGTGTTCACGATAACATTAACCTTCTTTTTCCTGTTACCAATATATCGGTGGTTCGATGTAGTTTTTATATCCTAGCTCGTGATACCCTTAATCTGTTGGTTCGCGATAACATTAACCTTCTTTTTTGTGTTACCAATATGTCGGTGTTCGATGTAGTTTTTATATACTAGCTCGTGATACCCTTGATCTGTTTGTTCACGATAACATTAACCTTCTTTTACGTGTTACCAATATGTCGGTGGTTCGATGTAGTTTTTATATACTAGCTCGTGATACCCTTAATCTTTTGGTTCGCGATAACATTAACCTTCTTTTTCGTGTTACCAATATGTCGGTGGTTCGATGTAGTTTTTATATACTAGCTCGTGATACCCTTGATCTGTTTGTTCACGATAACATTAACCTTCTTTTTCGTGTTACCAATATGTCGGTGGTTCGATGTAGTTTTTACATACTAGCTCGTGATACCCTTAATCTGTGGGTTCGCGATAACATTAACCTTCTTTTTCGTGTTACCAATATGTCGGTGGTTTGATGTAGTTTTTATATACTAGCTCGTGATACCCTTAATCTGTTGGTTCGCAATAACATTAACCTTCTTTTTCGTGTTACCAATATGTCGGTAGTTCGATGTAGTTTTTATATACTAGCTCGTGATACCCTTAATCTGTTGGTTCGCGATAACATTAACATTCTTTTTCGTGTTACCAATATGTCGGTGGTTCGATGTAGTTTTTATATACTAGCTCGTGTTACCCTTGATCTATTTGTTCACGATAACATTAACCTTCTTTTTCGTGTTACCAATATGTCGGTGGTTCGATGTAGTTTTTATATACTAGCTCGCGATACCCTTAATCTTTTGGTTCGCGATAACATTAACCTTCTTTTTCGTGTTACCAATATGTCGGTGGTTCGATGTAGTTTTTATATACTAGCTTGTGATACCCTTAATCAATCTGTTGGTTCGCGATAACATTAACCTTCATTTTGGTTTTACCAATATGTCGGTGGTTCGATGTAGTTTTATATACTAGCATGTGATACCCTTAATCTGTTGGTTCGCGATAACATTAACCTTCTTTTTCGTGTTACCAATATGTTGGTGGTTCGATGTAGTTTTTATATACTAGCTTGTGTTACCCTTGATCTGTTGGTTCGTGATAACATTAATCTTCTTTTTCGTGTTACCAATATGTCGGTGGTTCGATGTAGTTTTTATATCCTAGCTCGTGATACCCTTAATCTGTTGGTTCGCGATAACATTAACCTTCTTTTTCGTGTTACAAATATGTCGGTGGTTCGATGGTTCGCGATAACATTAACCTTCTTTTTCGTGTTACCAATATGTCGGTGGTTCGATGTAGTTTTTATATACTAGCTGGTGATACCCTTAATCTGTTGGTTTGCGATAACATTAACCTTCTTTTTCGTGTTACCAATATGTCGGTGGTTCGATGTAGTTTTTATATACTAGCTCGTGATACCCTTAATCTGTTGGTTCGCGATAACATTAACCTTCTTGATGCCAATTCTGTCTCATGATTCCCTTAATATACTCTTTCCTAATAAGATTACTGGTGGTTCATTGTGGCATTAATCTCTTGGTTCGCGATAACATTAATCTGACGGTTCGTGATAGCATTACTCTACTTGTTGTGGTAAAATCTTCTGGTTCGCGATGATATTAATCCTCTGGTTCATGATAACATTAATCTGTTGGCTCGCGACAGTATTAATCTGATGTTTCATGATTGCATTAATCTGATTTTTCGTGATAAGATTAATCTGCTGTTTTGTGGTAAAATTAATATTTTAATTCAAGAGAACATTAATAATTTATGGTAGCATTAATCTGCGTGTTCGTGATACTGTTAGTCTGCTGCTTTGTGATAAAATTATTCTGCATGTTTGTGGTAGCATTAATCTTCTGATTTGTGGTAACATTATTCTGCTGGTTCGTGGTGGCATTACTCTTCCGATTTGCGGTAACATCATTCTGCAGGTTCGTGGTAGCATTAATTAATCTTCTGATTTGTGGTTACATTATTCTGGTGGTTCGTGGTGGCATTAATCTTCTGATTTGTGGTAGCATTATTCTGCTTGTTTGTGGAAGAATTATTCTTCTTGTTCGTGGTAGCATTAATCTTCTGATTTGTGGTAACTTTATTCTGCTGGTTCGTGGTAGAATTAATCTTCTGATTTGTGGTAACTTTATTCTGCTTGTTTGTGGTAGAATTATTCTTCTTGTTCGTGGTAGCATTAATCTTCTGATTTGTGGTAACTTTATTCTGCTGGTTCGTGGTAGAATTAATCTTCTGATTCGCGGTAACATTATTCTGCTTGTTCGTGGTAGCATTAATCTTCTGATTTGTGGTAAGATTATTCTGCTTGTTTGTGGTAGCATTAATCTTCTGGTTCTTGGTAACAATATTCTGCTTGTTTGTGGTAACATTATTTTGCTTGTTCGTGGTAACATTATTCTGTTTGTTAGTGGTAACTATATTCGGCTTGTTTGTGGTAACATTATTCTGCTTGTTTGGGGTAGTATTAATCTTCTGGTTCGTGGTAACATTATTCTGCTTGTTCATGGTAGCATTAATCTTCTGATTTGTTGTAACATTATTTTGCTTGTTCGTGGTAACTTTATTCTCTTTGTTAGTGGTAACATTATTCTGCTTGTTTGTGGTAAAATTATTCTGTTTGTTAGTGGTAACATTATTCTGCTTGTTTGTGGTAACATTATTCTGCTTGTTTGTGGTAACATTATTCTGTTTGTTAGTGGTAACATTATTCTGCTTGTTTGTGGTAACATTATTCTGCTTGTTTGTGGTAGCATTAATCCTCTGGTTCTTGGTAAGATTATTTGGCTTGTTCGTAGTAACATTATTCTGTTTGTTAGTGGTAACATTATTCTGCTTGTTTGTGGTAGCATTAATCTTCTGATTTGTTGTGACATTATTCTGCTTGTTTGTGGTAGAAGTATTTTGCTTGTTTGTGGTAGCATTAATCTTCTGGTTCTTGGTAACAATATTCTGCTTGTTCGTGGTAGCATTAATATTCTGGTTCGTGGTAACATTATTTTGTTTGTTCGTGGTAACATTATTTTGCTTGTTCGTGGTAACATTATTCTGTTTGTTCGTGGTAACATTATTCTGCTTGTTCGTGGTAAAAGTATTCTGCTTGTTTGTGGTAGCATTACTCTTCTGGTTCTTGGTAACAATATTCTGCTTGTTCATGGTATCATTAATCGTCGGGTTCGTGGTAACATTTTTCTTCTTGTTCGTGGTAACATTATTCTGCTTGTTCGTGGTAACATTATTCTGTTTGTTAGTGGTAAAATTATTCTGCTTGTTCGTGGTGACATTTTTCTGCTTGTTCGTGGTAGCATTAATCTTCTGATTTCTTGTAACATTATTCTGCTTTTTTGTGGTAGAAGTATTCTGCTTCTTTGTGGTAGCATTAATATTCTAGTTCGTGGTAAAATTATTCTGCTTGTTCGTGGTAATATTATTCTGCATGTTTGTGGAAGCATTAATCCTATGGTTCGTGGCAACATTATTCTGCCTGTTGTGGTAGCATTAATCTTCTTGTTCGTGGTAACAATAAGCTTCTTGTTCGTGGTAACATTATTCTGCTTGTTCGTCGTAACATATTCTGCCTGTTCGTGGTAACATTATTCTGCTTGTTCGTCGTATCATTATTCTGCTTGTTTGTGTTATCATTATTTCGCTTGTTTGTGGTAACAATAATCTTCTGGTTCGTGGTAAAAAAAATCTGATTGGAGAGAAATTGTAGCATTATTCTGCTTATTTTTGGTAACATTATTGGTTTGTTTTAATATTATTCTGCTTGTTAGTGGTAACGTTTTTCTGCTTGTTTGTGGTAACATTATTCTGCTTGTTTGTGGTAACATTATTCTGCTTGTTCATGGTAGCAATAATCTGCTTGT
Organism: Cyrtodaria siliqua; assembly: GCA_037043455.1. NCBI lineage: Eukaryota > Metazoa > Mollusca > Bivalvia > Adapedonta > Hiatellidae > Cyrtodaria > Cyrtodaria siliqua. The sequence goes on from JAWPHD010014837.1 coordinate 33,584, forward strand.
TCGTGGTAGCAATAATCTGCTGGTTCGTGGCAACATTATTCTGCTTGTTAGTGGTAACATTATTCTGCTTGTTCGTGGAAGCGTTAATCTGCTGCTTCGTGAACATTAATCTTGTGGTTCGTGAAAATTAATATGTTGGTTGTTGGGAACATTAATCTGCTGGTTCAAGTGCCATTAATCTGCTGTTTCGTGGTAACATTAATCTGTTGGTTCCTGGTAACATTAATATTCTGATTTGTGGTAACATTATTCTGCTTGTTTGTGGTAACATTATTCTGCTTGTTCATGGTAGCAGTAATCTTCTGTTCGTGGTTACATTGTTCTGCTTGTTAGTGGTAATATTATTCTGCTTGTTTGTGGTAGAATTTTTCTGCTTGTTCGTGGTAGCATTATTCTGCTTGTTTGTGGTAGCATTAATCATCTGATTGTTCGTAATATTGTTCTGCTTGTTCGTGGTAGCGTTAATCTGCTGCTTCGTGAACATTAATCTTCTTGTTCGAGAAAATTAATATGTTGGTTGTTGGTAACATTGATCTGCTAGTTCGTGATGCCATTAATCTGCTGGTTCGTGGTAACATTAATATGTTGGTTCTTGGTAACATTAATATTCTGATTCGTGGTAACATTATTCTGCTTGTTTGTGGTAGCATTAATCATCTGATTGTTCGTAATATTGTTCTGCTTGTTCGTGATAGTGTTAATCTGCTGCTTCGTGAACATTAATCTTCTGGTTCGTGGTAACATTATTTTGCTTGTTCGTGGTAGAATTTTTCTGCTTGTTCGTGGTAGCATTATTCTGCTTGATTGTGGTAGCATTAATCATCTGATTGTTCGTAATATTTTTCTGCTTGTTCGTGGTAGCGTTAATCTGCTGCTTCGTGAACATTAATCTTCTTGTTCGAGAAAATTAATATGTTGGTTGTTGGTAACATTGATCTGCTAGTTCGTGATGCCATTAATCTGCTGGTTCGTGGTAACATTAATATGTTGGTTCTTGGTAACATTATTATTCTGATTCGTGGTAACATTATTCTGCTTGTTTGTGTTATCATTAATCTTCCGGTTCGTGGTAATATTATTCTGCTTGTTTGTGTTATCATTAATCTTCCGGTTCCTGGTAACATTATTCTGCTTGTTTGTGGTAACATTATTCTGCTTGTTTGTGTTATCATTAATATTCGGTTTCGTGGTAACATTATTCCTCTTGTTCGTGATAGCTTTAATCTTCTGGTTCACGGTAACATTATTCTACTTGTTTGTGGTAGCATTAATCTGATTGTTCATGGTAACATTTTTCTCGTTGGTGGTGGTAACAATATACTGCTTGTTCGTGGTAACATTATTCTGCTTGTTTGTGGTAACAATATTCTGATTGTTCATGGCAACATTTCTCCTTGGTGGTGGTAACAATACACTGCTTGTTCGTGGTAACATTATTCTGCTTGTTTGTGGTCGCATTGTTCTGCTTGTTCCTTCTAACATTAATCTGTTTGTTTGTGGTAACATTATTCTGATTGTTCATGGTAACATTATTCTCCTTGGTGGTGGTGACATTATTCTGCTTGTTTGTGGTAACATTATTCTCCTTTGTGGTGGTAACATTATTCTGCTTCTTCGTGGTAACATTATTCTGCTTGTTTGTGGTCGCATTGTTCTGCCTGTTCCTTCTAACATTATTCTGTTTGTTCGTGGTAACATTATTCTGCTTGTTTGTGGTTAACATTATTCTGCTTGTTTGTGGTAGGATTATTCTGCTTGTTTGTGGTAGGATTATTCTGCTTGTTTGTGGTAGGATTATTCTGCTTGTTTGGGGTAGCAATTTTCTGCTTGTTTGTTGTAGGATTATTCTGCTTGTTCGTGTTAGCATTAATCTTCTGGTTCGTGGCAACATTATTCTGCTTGTTTGTGGTATCATTAATCTTCTGATTTGTGGTAACATTATTCTTCTTGTTTTTGGTAGCATTATTATGCTTGTATGTGTTAGAATTATTGTGCTTGTTCGTCGTAACATTATTCTGTTTGTTTGAGGTAGCATTGTTCTGCTTGTTATTGGTAGAATTATTCTGCTTGTTTGTGGTGAAATATTCTTCTTGTTTGTGGTAGCATTATTCTGCTTTGTTGTTGTAGCTTTATTCTGCTTGTTTGTGGTAACATTATTCTGCTTGTTATTGGTAGAATTATTCTGCATGGTTGTGGAAGCATTATTCTGCTTGTTCGTCGTAACATTTATTCTGCTTGTTTGTGTAGCATTATTCTGCTTTTTTGTTGTAGCATTATTCTGCTTATTTGTTGTACACTATACTCCTTGCTCGTGGTAATATTATTCTGCTTGTTCGTGGTAACATTATTCAGCTTGTTTGTGGTAGGATTATTCAGCTTGTTTGTGGTAGGATTATTCTGCTTGTTTGTGGTAGTATTATTCAGCTTGTTTGTGGTAGGATTATTCAGCTTGTTTGTGGTAGGATTATTCAGCTTGTTTGTGGTAACTTTAGTCTGCTTGTTCGTTGTAGGATTATTTTGCTTGTTTGTGTTATCATTAATCTTCTGGATCGTGGTAACATTATTCTGCTTGTTTGTGGTAACATTAATCTGCTTGTTCCTTGTAGCATTATTCTGCTTGTTAGTGGTAGCATTAATCTTCTGGTTACTGATAACATAATCCTGCTTGTTTGTGGTAACATAATCTGCTTGTTCCTTATAACATTATTCTGCTTGTTAGTGGTAGCGTTACTCTTCTGGTTCTTGGTAACATTATTGTGGTTATTTGTGGTAACATTAATCTGCTTGTTCCTTATAATATTATTCTGCTTGTTTGTGGTAGTTTTAATCTTCTGGTTATTGATATCATTATTCTGCTTGTTTGTGGTAATATTATTCTGATTGTTCATGGTAACATTTTTCTCCTTGGTGGTGGTAACAATACACTGCTTGTTCGTGGTAACATTATTCTGCTTGTTTGTGGTCGCATTGTTCTGCTTGTTCCTTCTAACAATAATCTGTTTGTTTGTGGTAACGTTATTCTGATTGTTCATGCTAACATTATTCTCCTTGGTGGTGGTAACATTATTCTGCTTGTTTGTGGTAACATTATTCTCCTTGGTGGTGGTAACATTATTCTGCTTCTTCGTGGTAACATTATTCTGCTTGTTTGTGGTCGCATTGTTCTGCCTGTTCCTTCTAACATTCTTATGTTTGTTCGTGGTAACATTATTCTGCTTGTTTGTGGTAGGATTATTCTGCTTGTTTGTGGTAGGATTATTCTGCTTGTTTGTGTTAGCATTAATCTTCTGGTTCGTGGTAACATTATTCTGCTTGTTTGTGGTATCATTAATCTTCTGATTTGTGGTAACATTATTCTTCTTGTTTTTGGTAGCATTATTATGCTTGTATGTGTTAGAATTATTGTGCTTGTTCGTCGTAACATTATTCTGTTTGTTTGAGGTAGCATTGTTCTGCTTGTTTGTGGTAGCATTATTCTGCTTGTTTTTGGTGAAATATTCTGCTTGTTTGTGGTAGCATTATTCTGCTTTGTTGTTGTAGCTTTATTCTGCTTGTTTGTGGTAACATTATTCTGCTTGTTATTGGTAGAATTATTCTGCATGGTTGTGGAAGCATTATTCTGCTTGTTCGTCGTAACATTTATTCTGCTTGTTTGTGGAAGCATTATTCTGCTTTTTTGTGGTAGGATTATTCAGCTTGCTCGTGGTAACATTATTCAGCTTGCTTGTGGTAACATTATTCTACTTGTTTGTGGTAGGATTATTCCGCTTGTTTTTGGTAACTTTAGTCTGCTTGTTCGTTGTAGGATTATTTTGCTTGTTTGTGTTATCATTAATCTTCTGGATCGTGGTAACATTATTCTGCTTGTTTGTGGTAACATTAATCTGCTTGTTCCTTGTAGCATTATTCTGCTTGTTAGTGGTAGCATTAATCTTCTGGTTATTGATAACATAATCCTGCTTGTTTGTGGTAACATAATCTGCTTGTTCCTTATAACATTATTCTGCTTGTTAGTGGTAGCGTTACTCTTCTGGTTATTGATATCATTATTCTGCTAGTTTGTGGTAGCTTTAATCTTCTGGTTATTGATAACATTACTCTGCATGTTTGTGGTAACATTACCCGTGTGGTTATTGATATCATTGTTCTGCTTGTTTGTGGTAACTTTAATCCGCTTGTTCCTGATAACATTATTCTGCTTGTTTGTGGCAACATTATTCTGTTAGTTATTGATAACATTACTCTGTTTGTTTGTGGTAACATTAATCGGTTGGTTATTGATAACATTATTCTGCATGTTTGTGGTAACATTACCCGTGTGGTTATTGATATCATTATTCTGCATGTTTGTGGTAACATTACCCGTGTGGTTATTGATATCATTGTTCTGCTTGTTTGTGGTAACTTTAATCCGCTTGTTCCTGATAACATTATTCTGCTTGTTTGTGGCAACATTATTCTGTTAGTTATTGATAACATTACTCTGTTTGTTTGTGGTAACATTAATCGGTTGGTTATTGATAACATTACTCTGTTTGTTTGTGGTTACATTAATCGGTTGGTTCTTGATAACATCTCTCTGTTTGTTTGTGGTAGCATTAATCTTCTGGTTCGTGGTAACATTATTCTTATGGTAACATTAATCTTCTGGTTCGTGGCAACATTATTCTTCTGGTTTGTGGTAGCATTATTCTGCTGGTTTTTGATAACATTACTCTGTTTGTTTGTGGTAACATTATTCTGTTTAATTATGGTAACATTAATCTTCTAGTTCGTGGCAACATTGTTCTTCTGGTTCGTGGTAGCATTAATTTGCTGGTTTTTGATAACATTACTCTGTTTGTTTGTGATAACATTACTCTGTTGGTTCTTGATAACATTATTCCGCTTGTTTGTGGTAACATTAATCGGTTGGTTCCTAATGACATTAATCTACTTGTTGTGGTAACATTACGCTGTTGTTTCTAATGACATTAATCTGCTTGTTTGAGATAGTGTTAATCTATTTATTTGTGATAACAGTAATAGACTGGTTTGTAATAACAGTAATCTAGTGGTTTGTGGTTACATTAATCTGTTGGTTCGTGATAACAGTAATCTAGTGGTTTGTGGTTACATTAATCTGTTGGTTCGTGATAACATTAATCTTCTGATTCGTAATTACAATACTATGGTGGTTCTTTATACATTTAATCTGCTCGTTTGTGATAACATTTATCCGCTAGGTTCACAGTAATATTAAACAACACTTTACCAACACTATAATAAATGATGTTCAAGCTGGTTTTAGGACAGTGGTTTATAGATACATTCTAATATTACAAAACAGTAGGAAAAAACTGTAGTATGCATTCATGGACCTAAATGCATTCATTGACCTAAATGTATTCATTGACCATTTGATAGTTTTTTTTTTTTTTGCAAGACATGATACTGTAAATGGTATTAATCTTGAGGCAAACGAGAATTCCATGCATACTTTTTTAAAACTGTTTGTACTTTTATTTGCCGATTGCACAGTGATAATGTGTGGAAGTGCGAATGATTTACAAAACGCTTAATGTACATATCATATACATACTGTGAAACTATTAATAAAAGCAAAAGTAAAGTGTTATTTTTGCAAAAGGCTGACAAGACCATATCGTTTTTTATTATATAACCTATAAATAGACGCGTTTTCATTGGCTAAAAAGTAATTTTTTAGAAAAAATATCTAGCGATATTGACCTGTTTTTTTCTGATATTGACCAGTTTTATAAAACTGTCCCGAGATGTGATATTATTGAAAAAATCTATTGTTTAATTGTTATAAACTGTCAAATTCAAATTGAGGGTTATATAATAAAACAGTTATGGACTTTTCAGCTGTTATACATGATGTTGATATGTACCAAAAAATCATTATTGACCTCGGCTATCGCCTCGGTCAATAATGATTTTTTTGGTGCATATCACATCATGTATAACAGCTGAAAAGTCCATAATTGTATAATATTATCAAGGAGAAGATTTGGAAATCGTTACAGAATATAAATATTTAGGATTTTTTTTTATCCGAAGTGACTAATTTTTTTACCGATTCAACGGTATATAACCTCAATTGTAACTTTAGCTGAGTGTGGCCTGGCTTTATCTTGCTGGAATAACGTCATGTGGAGATGATTTCCTAGGAACGGTAAAACGGATGGACATGATATGTGACTTTTGTTTCCTATATATACCCGTCTGACTTACATTGAACACTATACACCATGTTTAGGAATTTTGAGACAATTAGTCTTCGCAATTGTTAATTAATATGAATGATTCGTTTTCAAAATATGCACTAAATTTTATAAAATACTTTAGCAATAAAATGTAACACCCCGGTGCGTTTTCATTGACAGTCAGTATATATTCTATCACGCACAAACAATTCACTGAAACACGGACTGATATTGCTAAAAAGCGTTTTATTTGGCTTGACGGTATCAGAACTATTCTCATTAAATGGAGCTTTAATGGTAGTTGGACCCGTTCTTTCCAAAGCAAAAGTGGATATATTTTTCTGTATTTTAAAAAATTGAAAGACGTGTTTCTAAATGAATGGTATGACACCTTGCACATGTCGATCGGATGTTCAACATACAGACTTTTAAAAGAGTCATTTTACTTTGAAAACTATTTAATAAGTACTCCAAACGGATTTATTAAATTTATAATTAAATTTAGAAAGAGAATTCATAAACTACCTAGATCTATAGAAACAGGAAGATGTAATTCTGTAGACAGAGAAGACAGATCATGCACACTATGTAATCAAGATATAGGAGATAAATATCATTATCTTGGTATTTATAAATAATTTTCACAACACACATTTCTAACCTAAGTATCACACCCGACAAAGACGTCATGAAATTCAAAAATTTAGGAAACTTTACGAGTTCATCAAAATAATTTTTTGTTTTTTCAAAAAGAATATGTACCATGCAAATATTTCATTGATAACGATATGGATCATGATTACAGAGGACCCTGACAATACCTAGTCCCAGGCTTTCGTTTTCAATATTGTGTTTTACCATTGTTGTATATGTTATGTACTTCAGTATGGGTCACGTTGAACTGTGGTATTTTTCTACGTTATATGTTAATTATTTAACATTACTAAACTCAAAACAATACAGATTAAATTAAAAGACAAATATTATATACAAAATAAATTTAGATCTTTTCATAATCAAATAATCAAAAAACTTAGAGGATTGAAGCATTGAGATCCTAAATCGTATTTGAACCTATTAAACAAATACTCAGGTGAGAGAATAATATTGCAAAAACGATTACAAATGAAACAGAGGTTGCAGTAAACTCAGTCAAGGGTTTGCGGATGCAGATGGAAATGTTGATTTTGATATTTCTTAAGGACCTATTTCCCAACGCTAATTGTTTATTGAAAAGGCATGGAAAGCGTGTTTATTTAAGGAATGAAATGCGCGCTTTTGGTTTTCACTGGGGTATGAAAAATATTTGGGTGGTTTAAAGTGTGTGGAGTCCGGACTCCACGCGTACTTTAAACCATCCAAATGTTTTTCATACCCCCAATGAAAACCAAAAGAGCGCATTTCATTCCTTATATCTACATAAATATTTACCTTTAAAATGGCGTTGATTCTTCTCAATATACGCCAGATTTACTATTTATTTCGGAAAATAGTTTATAATACGGGGATTTTTATGGAGTAAAATGTAACAGCCGTTACGATCGGCAACCTTTTAGACACACCCCTCATGCGCAATATTCTATTAAGTTAAGCTCCGCCCATTATCCAATGAAAACCGTTAAAGGGCATATCATGAGGTATTCCGAAGGTAATGGTATTCATTGGAACATTAAATGCAGCGTGTCGAATAAGATTCATCGTAGCAAATGCAATAGCGATGCAAATATTTACTGCTCACATACTACATGATCGATAAGCTCAGATGTATAAACTGAGGCCCGAGTAAAGTGTTCTCTTTGAAAAGCATTGGTATATTCAACCGTATCTAGTGTATAGCAGTATATAATACTTCACTTTACTTTTATAAAAAAAAGCAAATTAACAAATAAGCTGTACGAAATATACAAAACTGTATTGATACTTGATTATCTTTAGAAGAAAAACTCGTCTGAACACCTGCTTTTACATTTCAATATGTTGGTTTCATACACAAACTGTATTGGGAGGGCCTCATCAACTGAAACAAAATTGAATACCACCATTTCTCATGTAATTGTATGTCTAACAGTGATTGACAATTACCTATACAAATGATCTCTCCACTCCCTCTAAATACAATAGGCTGCCTGGAAATAGGGCCTTACAGCATTGAATAGTTTGAAAAATAATAAATCTCCCTCAGTGTTGGGTGATATTTTAAATGAATAATGAAAGAATTCTAAATCTGTTTTGTTACCGGTATACTGTAAATTATTCAATATTATATTAGATTCAGGTATTTTCCCTGAAGTTTGGATTATGTTAATTCACCGCGGTTGAAAAACAAAAGCGATGTATGTGATCCTGATTATTACAGGGGATATGAAGTTGTTTTGGCAAATTATTTTCTGCTGTATGAATAGTCGTTTGAATAATAACTTTGAAGCTTCAGCTTGCAGGTTGGTTTCAGGAAAAAATACAGTACTGTATATCATTGTAACTCTTTAAAAATGTTTATTGATTTAAAGGAAGCTGTGTTCCTTCATAGAGAATCGTAAATCTTTTGAATCGGTTAGCATAATAGCTTTATGGCAGAAGTTGTTATATCACAATAATGATGGTAAATGCTCGAAAATAATTTATAATATGTATAATAAAGCTAAATAACGTGTTAAAACTGTTTGCATATATATTAACATACTTCTTTGAAAGTCATTCTAGAGTCCGTCAAGGCGAACATTTATCGCCTGTCCCGTTTCTGCTTTTTCTTTAGGATCTCAATAAATTTATGTCTGAGAAATTTAAAAGATTATAATTTTTATCAAATGCTGTCAACAGTGTCTTTGAAAATGATGACGTTGATGTTTTCCTCACATTATTTATCACATAACATGGCTTTTGGGAGTGCAATAAAGCCATGACTTATTTCTCGTAATACACTAGTGTATTACAGATGCAAATGGGGACCGAATCACTGTGTTTGTATAAGGTAAAACATTTAATCCCAATTCTTTGCATGGTATATCATACGTTTAGATACCTTAACTATTTATCATTATTTGAAATATTACTTCATAAAATGCATTTTAGTAACGTTAAATTTGGTTTAAGGTGCCGCATTATTTGTAGGGCGAACGCATTTACAGCCGCCAATCGTGAACGCTCGGCCAATCCTATGTTTCAAATGATAAAGTCAGATAGCCGAACTATTCCTGGCCAAATTACTTCAAAACACCTTCATGTGTGTAAGAGATATATAGCGAACACTAAATTGGACGCGACGGACAGACGCACGGACGGAGGCCATTACTATATCTTCCACATCGGCGAAGATAACAATGCAGCTAGGCCTAGGTCTGTGTACACTGTAACATTTCCCCCCATATGTACTGTAACATATTACCCCACCACCCATTTACCGATGTTCATTTCGCTACCATGTAATCCATGACAGGTCAATTTTCAATACTATGTAACGTAACAGCATAATTATACCATAATGTTTATTATGACCTCTGGAGAGAACGCAATATTTGATTAATAAGGAAATTATTCGTAGATCATTTTAAAAATAAAAAAATACTTATTTTGCCGCAACATCAATTTGAACTTGAAACATGACGAAATGATCAGAGCCAATCGAAGAACAGGTGTGTATAGACCACACCAACAAGTCGGTATAGATCACACCGTACAAAGGCAATCTCGATGTCCGTCCGCTAACATCTATAACAGTTTGGCAATTTCCGGTTGTGCGGTAACTGCATGATATATTTACGAATCTTTCATGGGTATTCGGTGAAGATCGGGAATTCAAACACGAAGTATAATTTGTTTTTATCGGGATTCCAACACGAGGTATGAATGATATCATTGGAATCGAGGTTCAGCCGAGGTTCCGATTAAAACAGATAGACCAAGGGTTGGAATTCTTTATCTGGACCACCCATGATTGATTATTTTTCTTGCAAATCATTGACATTGTGTTGACGTCGCCAATTACTAACGTTTGCCATGTTCTTTTACACAATGACGCCATTCAACTGTTATTAACGTCATTGTGGATAATCATATGACTTTTATCTTTCCCCTACGGAATCCTGTTAGTGCCATCAACTTTTCGATCTGATGTCACACGAAAAGTCGAAAATTATTACTAAATTTCGACTCTTCGCCCTGAAGATTTCACACGACAACTTGAAGTTTGTGTGCGATAATTATCACGATAATTATCAAACTCATCTGATAATTATCAACAGTAATATACGCGTCGGTTTGGCTCCACGGCTGCGCATGCGCCTTTGTCGACGACACCAGACATGAATACCATTGTGATTTACTTCCTATTTATTTCCTTTTAGAGAAATATTGATATCGGGTAAGTTTGCAACACCCGCCATTTTCTCTCGGTGTGTAGACCGTATATATCGATCCGGATAAATCATCCTGCTGAAATTTTATCAAACAACGAAAAGTCGAAACTTAATATTAAACTTTCTAATTTTCACGCTTATAGTTTACAGGTTCAGAGCGAAAAGTTGAAACTATAGTAGATATTAGTATATGCGTCGGTTTGGATGACTGCGCATGCACAAACGCCATTTGTTTCTTAAAATAGAACGTGTTAGATCACGTCTGCGCGGCCTCATTTGCATATGAATGTATTGTGGGTAGAGGGGATAAGTGACAGGATGTTGGAACAAAGTATATTGCATCAGTCTTCTTAATCCTTTAGCGTACCCACTCGATAGGATGAGTGTCTTAGGTTAATCCCTCTATTCAATCGACACTATTGAGAGACAGGATGTCTAAGTTCCTTTTGTATAACAAGAGGTCAATGACCTTGAAGCTCTACTGATTGATTTTGATTTCAGGAAGTAGTCGCTACAGACTTGTTTTTTGAAAAATTATTTTTAGCCGTGGCGGCCATCTTGAATTTTCGGCCGACCTGAAATTTTGCTAGAATCAATTAGACATCAAGAGCAACATTCCTGTGAAGTTTCATGAAAATCCGTCAAGTAGTTTCACAGGAATAGTCGCTACAAGTTTTCATTATATAACTCTATGTAAACAAAGATGGCCGCTGACAGCCATGTTTAACGTCGAATCAAAATAATGTTTGACTCTGATAACCATCATGTCATGCTGATCATTTTACAAAAAGTCCCATATCAATATCACTTATAGTTTTCAAGACGTAGTCGCTACAAACTTCTTTTTTAAAAAATCTAATTTTAGCTGTGGCGGCCATCTTGAATTTCTGGCCGATCTGAAATTTTGCTACGATCAATTAAACATTAAGAGCAACATTCCTGTAAAGTTTCATGAAAATCTGCCAAGTAGTTTCAAAGGATTAGTCGCTACATAACTATATAACTCTATGTAAACAAAGATGGCTGCTGGCAGCCATGTTTAACGTTGAATCAAAACAATTTTTGACAAGGACCAACAATATGTCATGCTGATCATTTTACAAAAAGTCCAATATCAATATCACTTATAGTTTTCAAGTAGTAGTCGCTACAAACTTGTATTTTGAAAATCTATTTTTAGCCATGGCGGCCATCTTGAATTTCTGGCCGATCTGAAATTTTGCTAGGATCAATAAGACGTTAAGAGCAATATTCCTGTAAAGTTTCATGAAAATCCGTCAAGTAGTTTCAGAGGAGTAGTCGCTACAAGTTTTCATCGTATAACTCTATGTAAACAAAGATGGCCACTGGCAGCCATGTTTAACGTCGAATCAAAATAATGTTTGACTCTTATAACCATCATGTCATGCTGATCATTTTACAAAAAGTCCCATATCAATATCACTTATAGTTTTTAAGACGTAGTCGCTACGAACTTCTTTTTTAAAAATCTATTTTAAGCTGTGGCGGCCATCTTGAATTTCTGGCCGATCTGAACTTTTGCTAGGATCAATTAGACATTAAGAGCAATATTCCTGTAAAGATTCATGAAAATCTGTCAAGTAGTTTCAAAGGAGTAGTCGCTACAAGTTTTTACTATATAACTGTATGTAAACAAAGATGGCCTCTGGCAGCCATATTTAACGTTGAATCAAAACGATTTTCGACAAGGACCAACATCATGTCATGCTGATCATTATTTTTAGCCGTTGCGGCCATCTTGAATTTCCGGCCGACCTGAAATTTTGCTAGGATCAATAAGACATCAAGAGCAACATTCCTGTGAAGTTTCATGAAAATCCGTCAAGTAGTTTCAGAGGAGTAGTTGCTACAAGTTTTCATTATATAACTTTATGTAAACAAAGATGGCCGCTGGCAGCCATGTTTAACGTCGAATCAAAACGATTTTCGACAAGGACCAACATCATGTCATGCTGATCATTTTAGAAAAAGTCCAATATCAATATCACTTATAGTTTTCATGAAGAAGTCGCTACAAACTTGTTTTTTAAAAACCTATTTTTAGATCTGGCGGCCATCTTGGATTTCACATCAACATGAATTTTTGCTAGGATCAACTAGACTTCATGGGCAACATTTCTGTAAAGTTTCATGAAAATCCATTCAGTAGTTTCAGAGGAGAAGTCGCTACAAAAAAAAGTTTACAGACAGACGGACAGACAGACGGACAGACGGACGACGGACGCCGCACCACGGCATAAGCTCTGCTGATCTCTGATCAGTAGAGCTAAAAACCGCAAAGCGGATTACTGTCAGGATGTTGTAACAAAAGGTATTGACGTTTAGACTTAATCTGTGGACAATATATAGACAGGATGTCTGAGTTCCTTTTGTATAAAAAACGAAGAGGGTATTACTGCCAGGATGTTCGAACAACAGGTATTGACACTTAGACTTGATCTGTGGACATTATATAGACAGGATGTCTGAGTTCCTTTTGTATAAAAACCGTAAAGGGGTTACTGTCAGGATGTTGGAACAAAAAGTATTGTCATTTAGACTTAATCTGTGGACAATATAGAGACAGGATGTCTGAGTTCCTTTTGTATAAAAAACGCAAAGGGTATTACTGCCAGAATGTTCGAACAACAGGTATTGACACTTATTCATAATGTATTCCCCATTTCGGAATGAGGCAGATGAACTAAAATTAACGACGATCTAGGTTAGAAAACTTGCTTCAACATTTTGACTAATAGGTTTTTTCTTTAAATCGAGCGATTTCGTTCAGTATTCGGTTTAATATGATTCTTTGATTTATTACCAATTGATAAATGATTCTTTTCACTTCGAATGTATGCGGAATGATAAAGAATAATTATTATAAAGATAGCCACTCTCAAATCTAGAACAAAAATCCAAGATGGCGGTGCCAGTCGTCAAACCTGAATACCTAAATGCATTTTCTTCAATATGGAGAATTGACAGTTTGCCACCAGTGTCAATAACTCATAATAGTAGTTAATATGTTTTTTTTAGCTCAACTATTCGAAGAATAAGAGAGCTTATGTAATCACCCCGGCGTCGGCGTCGGCGTCGGCGTCCCACATCAAGGTTTGCGTGTAAGCTGTGTTTACAAGTCTATATCTCTTACATTTCTTATCCTAGCACAACCAAATTTGTTCATGGGCTTCCTTATAGCATTATCTTAAGGGCTTCATAAGCAATTTTGGTTCCTGTAACCCATGGACTCCTATGGAACCCAAATTATGATAGCCCATAAAATGTGCCCCATTTCACATCAAATTTTGCGTGTAAGCTGTGTTTACAAGTCTATATCTCTTACAATTCTTACCCTAGCACAACCAAATTTGGCCATTAGCCATTTCCTGTAACCCCTGGGCTCCCATGGAACCCAAATTCTGATAGCCCTTAAAATATGTCTGTTTCACATCAAATTTTGCGTGCAAGCTGTGTTTATAGGTCTATATCTCTTACATTTCTTGTCCTAACTAAATTTTGGAATTGGTTTCCTTATAGTATGTTGTAAAGGGTTGGATAAGTAATTTTGTCTTCTGCAAATTCTGGGCTCCCATGGGACCCAAATCGTGATGGCCTATAAAATGTGAAATAAAGGCAGATTTAGGTTTGCATGTAAGCATGTATATATCTATAATTTTGGTTTGGGATTTGTTATAGCATTATGCATGTTATTACTTCACCCATATTGGGGCATGGGCTCCCTCCTCTCCCCCCCCCCCACCCATATTTTGTTTTTTTACATATTTCTGTCTTGTTTTAATCAATTCTAACACATATGTTGCAATACTCCCCGCCCGCCTGCCCTCCCCCCCTCCCCCACCCCCCCCTCCCCCACAGACTTGAAACTTTTTTTTTTTTTTTTTTACATATTTCTTTGTTGTTTTTGTCAATTCTTACACATATATGTTGCCCCCTCAACCCCACCCCCCTCCCTACCCACTCCCGCCTCTCACCCACGCTCCCCCACCGCCACCTCACCCCAACTTGAAAGTATTTTTTTGTTTTTTTACATATTTCTGTGTTGCTTTTGTAAATTCTTACACATATATGTTGCTGCCCCCACCCCCGCCTCTCACCATCCCCCACCCCCCAACCCCACTTGAAACATTTTTTTTGTTTACATATTTTTTTGTTGTTTTAGTCAATTCTTACACATATATGTTGCCCCCTCCCCCCACCCCAACCCACTCCCGCCTCTCATCCACGCTCCCTCCCCCCACCCCACCCGCACTTGAAACTATTTTTTTTTTACATATTTCTGTGTTGCTTTTGTCAATTCTTATACATATTATATGTTGCCCCCTCATCCCCCCCCCCCACAACCCACCCCCACTTGAAAATCTTTTTTTCTTTATATTTATGTGTTGTTTTAGTCAATTCTTACACATATATGTTGCAACCTTCCCCCATCCACCCCCCCCCCCCCCGGTCTCTCCCCCCTCCCCCACCCACACACACACACTTGAAAGTTTTTTTGTTTTTTTTTACATATTTCTGTGTTGTTTTAGTCAGTTCTTACACATATATGTTTTCCTCTCCCCCCGCCCCTAGCCCACTCCCGCCTCCCCCCACATGTTGCTGCCCCCACCACCTCTCACCACCCCTCCACCCCACCCCCCCACCCCACTTGAAACTTTTTTTTTTTTTTTGAATGAATGAATGAATGAATGATGAATGAATGAATGAATGAATGAATGAATGAATGAATGAATGAATGAATGAATGAATGAATGAATGAATGAATGAATGAATGAATGAATGAATGAATGAATGAATGAAAACAAAACAAAAAATATATAAAAAAATCAATCAATCAATCAATCAATCAATCAATCAATCAATCAATCAATCAATCAATCAATCAATCAATCAATCAATCAATCAATCAATCAATCAATCAATCACACACACACACACACACACACACACACACACACACACACACACACATTACATAAATAAATAAATCAATAATAAATCAATAAATCAATAAATCAATAAATAAATAAAATAAATAAAATAAAATAAATAAATAAAATAAATAAAATAAATAAAATAAATAAATAATCAATTTTAAAGGCAATATTTGTAAAAACGTATGGATTTACCTCCCCTTTACGAACATTTGTATGTACCCGCCTACTATGGTAAGCTGATCGACTACTTTTAGCTGCCCTCAATACAACAACAAAAGAAGACTAGATAAACATGAAGTGTAAATGACCCAATTTTGGTGCGGCTCACTCAATACCATGCAGAGTTATTGCCCTTGATCTTACTAAAATGTTTGTGGGGTGGAGCGTATTTATCACCTTCAGTGATACATCTAGTTATAGGAATAATATAAAGCAATTTCTTTGTGTATTGTATTACCTGTTGATAACATTGCACCAACAATATATTTACAGATATTGTTGAAGACGACAAAAACCCGAAAAATCAACAAAAATATTTATATGAAAGAAGGTTCCATTTCAAATGGTATTGGATAAATAATTATTTCAATGCTTGATAACCATATCACGAGTGCCATGTGTCTGTTTAAAACTGTGTATGCAAAGCTATAGATAAGCAGCTTAAATACCCAATTAAAAATGTAAAAAAACCCATTAAAACCAAAAGCATGGGCACCAATAAAGTAATCGAAATTGTCAAATAATAAAACAACCAATGCAAATTGAGCAATGTATTGGTTGAAGGACCACCCAGTCACTTTGTATAAAGCTTATTATAAAACAAGTTTATTTGATGATAATGCTATACAATATTAGTGGAATGCCACCCCAAAACAATGTCACATAATTTTATCGTTTTATTTTACCCAATTGAAATCATGAAATATGCATTTAAATATATACCAGTGGGTAAATACCCAGCTGATAAAAAAAGCTCATCTGTAGCTCTGTTATATGTTTTTGTATCTCGCACACTATTTCTTATATTGAATTATCTCGTTCAATTTAGTTCACCAATAAAGCGACTTGACATTGAAAGTCGAGCATCTGCACCAACAAGGATTGCTTGCAGTTTACAATACATTCCACATTTGATAATATTGTCATAATAAAACTGTTGGCAGACTTCTTCAGATAAATGGCATAACTTTGTTTCAATAAAATAATAACAAAACAAATGCAACGCATTTTGCTTCTTTCGCGCCCCTTCAACATGACAAAGGATCTAGACAGTAAATCCTCTTCGACCAACCTACGCCGCTCAGTACTTTCAGTACTTTGATTTTATATCGATTTTGCTACAACGAAGGATTAAAAATGATGTCTATGTCTATGATATGTATGTTTCCATTGTTATATACGGGTTTACGGCCATGGTTCAGTAATGGAGAAACCACTCGCAACTGTAGATTCGTGAGCCCCGACGAATCTACAGTTGCGAGTGGTTTCTCTTACTTAAAACCATGCGACCACACTATAACATACTTCAAAAACGGTAGGTACCTTATGGAAAATAGTCGATATGTACATTTTGTACGTTTATATTGACGGTGATGACCATTTACAAATCCCACAAATCCCTTTCGAGTATGTGTGTATTATTAGATATTCGTTATAAATAGATTTTACTCCGTGCAACACATGATATATGATATATACAGGCATTCCGCACAGACCATAGCAGTGGAGTCGGACGAATCGTGAAGCGGATTATAAGAATCTTTCATGGGTATCCGGTGAAGATAGGGAATTCCAACCCGAGGTATACGTGTTTTTATCGGAACCGAGGCTCTGCCGAGGTTCTGATTAAAACACTTATACCGAGGGTTGGAATTCCCTATCTGAACCGAATACCCAGGATAGATTCTTTTTCTTGCATATCAGAGACATGTTGTGCGTTGACGCCGCCAGCTATTGATGTTTTGCATGTTTTCCTGCATACCGGATGTTGGCGCGCGTGAATTTTATCTCGACCCTAGGGTGAGATGGAAATATCTAGCCCCGGTAAAATGACGGATATCCTTGTCCGGTATGCAAGAATAGAAGAATCTTTCATGGGTATCTGGTTCAGATAAGGAATTCCAACCCGAGGTATACGTGTTTTTATCGGAACCGAGGCTCTGCCGAGGTTCCGATTAAAACACTTATACCGATGGTTGGAATTCCCTATCTGAACCAAATACCCATGATAGATTCTTTTTCTTGCATATCAGAGACATGTTGTGCGTTGACGCCGCCAGCTTCTAACGTTTTGCATGTTTTCCTGCATACCGGATGTTGGCGCGCGTGAATTTTATCTCGACCCTAGGGTGAGATGGAAATATCTAGCCCCGGTAAAATGACGGATATCCTTGTCCGGTATGCAAGAAAAGACTTGACATTCCCCATGTAAAACGTGGATAGCCTTATCCGGTATGCAAGAAAAGTGTTTTGATAGAGGACTTTTTAAGATTTAGTTTGCACGTGCAAAGCCTGAGAGGTTCATTTATCGTTGAGTGCGCCTACTGGATGGACGTATTTTTAGCTCGACTGTTCGAAGAATAAGAGAGCTTATGTAATCACCCCGGCGTCGGCGTCCCACATCAAGGTTTGTGTATAAGCTGTGTTTACATACATTTCTTATCCTAGAACAACCACATTTGGCCATGGGCTTCCTTATAGCATTATCTTAACCACTGCATAAGCAATTTTGGTTCCTGTAACCCCTTGGTCTCCCAAAAAAACCAAATTCTGATATATTGCATATACTGCACACTTAATTCCATATATATATTCCAAGGAAATCCCAAGATGTTTTGTAAAAAAAAAAAGTGCAGTTAGTTAGAGAAAGGACACAACTGTGATGTTGTAGACGTTTTAATCACAGTACATTATTCATAAATGCTGAAGTTCCTCTTTGAAAAATTGAGCCAGTTCAGTACTGTATTTAATGTTAAGTGATTGCAACATTTAAAGCCTAAGTTTGCTCACCTGCTTGAGCCAAATGCGCATTCTGACGATAATGAAACTTTAAAGGGGTAACCATTGGTGTGTTCAGTGCTGTTTAAACCTTCTTTCTAAAAGGACAGGCCTAATGTCGCCCTGTACCATTCGATTAGCAGTAGCATATTAAACATACAATATATAGCGGAAATACGCACCCTGCGTTTCTTTTTCCTTTCAGTATATTTTACATCAAATTTTGCTTTTAAGCTTGATTTCCTTATTGTATGTTGTAAAGGGTTGCATAAGTAATTTTGTCTTCTGCAAATTCTGGGCTCCCATGGAACCCTAATTGTGATGGCCCATAAAATGTGTAATAAAGGCAGATCTAGGTTTGCGTATAAGCTGTTGTATATATCTATAATTTTGGTTCGGGATTTCTTATAGCATTATGCATCTTATTCATATTTCACCCATATTGGGGCATGGGCTCCCACCTCCCCGCCCCGGGCCCACCTCTCACCCCCACCCACTCCCACTCCCCGCATTTTTATTTTTTTATATACATATTTCTGTGGTGTTTTGATCAATTCTTACACATATAGCTATGTTGACCCCCACCCCCACACCACCATGCCTCCCCCACCTCGCCCATCCCCACACACTCGAAAGTCAATTTTTTTTAATTTATATATATATATTTTTTACATACTTCTGTGTTGTTTGGGTACACATATATCGATGTTGCCCCACCCCCACGCCACACCCGCCCGCCCCGCCTTCCCATCCCCACTTCGCCGTCCCCCCACCCCAAGCGAAACTCAATTTATTTATTTATTTTTTTACACATTTCTGTGTTGTTTTGGTCAGTTCTTGCACATATAGCTATGTTACTCCACCCCACCTCCCACCCCGCCCCGTCTTCCCATCCCCACCTCCCCACCAAACACTCGAAAGTCGATTTTTTTACACATATCTGTGTTGTTTTGGTCAATTCTTACACATATAGCTATGTTGCCCCCCCCACCCACTACACCAGGCCTCCCGCACCCCCCCACCCCCTCAGTTGAAAGTCTTTTTTTTTATTTTTTTTTACATATTTCTGTGTTGTTTTGGTCAATTCATACACATATAGCCATGTTTCCCATGGAAAATTTCGAAAATACCCCACTCTACCTGAAAAAAAAAACACTCTCGAAAACCGTGCACCCCCATCACCTCACCTCCCCCCACCCCCACACCCTCCCCACACTACCCTACCACACCCGCCACCCCTCCACTCCATAAACATCATCCTTCAACACATTTTCATTCCTTAATGGGTGGTGTTACCTATGAGTGTTTATAAATAATGATGATGATTTTGACATGATTTAAAATTGTTTGATTAAAGGGACACTGTTCAATTTAGATTAAAGGGACATTTGCCAATATTTTTTTAAAAAAGGATTTTAAAGAAATACTTGATCTAATGTATGTGTATTCTGCAAGTGAATATGTTTCATTGTACAATTTGAATAAATGTGTTGATTATATTTAAAAAATTGTTGTTGCTGGTTTTGCACTTTCTTTCTTGTTACTTTTTACCCGTAACAGGTGAGAACGGATATTGCGCGACGAGCCCTATTAGACCAACAATGTTGACACCGGGGTCATGATCGCAATTGAAATACGCTTTACGTACTATCAAATTCACCGTTTCAAAAATCGGCCTGTGACTGTCGTTTACTTGAGTGAAACGGGACATGCGCAGTGAAGCAGTCTATCCACCAGTTGAATTGGAGATATCTTATGGCCGGTCTGTGACAATGGACTATTTTAAACTCACTATGCCTTTGAATCATTAGCTAGATCACAATCTCACTTTCATAACTTATATAACAAAAAGCGTATTTAATGAGAGAAAAAAAACGGTTTAAAAAATGTAATAGTTAATTCATAATGTTGGGCCTTATGTTTTAAAAAGTTCAACTTTTCTTTCAATTAAACAGTTTTAACGTTATATATTTGCTTTTTTTTTCTTTATTTGTTTAGGTAAACCGTGTGTCGTATAATAAATGGAATATTACTAGAGTACGTTGATCCGAAATACTTTGTTTTCTCTCGCATGACGAAATGCAGGATCACATTCGAGGCTACGCCTCTCGTGAGCCTCTCGTGAGTTCCTTCCTTTCATCATGTTTACTCCAGAAAATACATTACTCGAGAAAAACAAGCGTTCGGATAAAGGTACTGTAATAATATTGCGTATTGATTTGCATATCCCCGGCATTTTTTTGCGGTTTTGGACGCTGGTAGCTAATGGCAAATTTACCATTTACTACCATTTACTACTGGCGTCCAAAACCGCCTGAACGACGGATAAATTCTCAAGTAAACCATTATGACGGCTTTTCATTGTAACTGCTGATTACTTTCATGAACCAACACTTGGTTCCTCTCTTTTCCTTTTACCAAGTCTTAGTTTACAGAACAGTAGAGTGTACACTAATTATTGCTATCTAGTTAATGCTTAAACGTACGCAACATTTGATTTAGTGGAGGGAGGGGACGGCGGGGGAACTTTTTAAAGTAATTTCCTAACTAACCAGATTTTGTGTTGCCATTGTTGTGTGCGATTTGGTAAACGCCCGATTATAAATGCTTTGTAAAGTTAGTTGCTTCTGGAGGCTTTTCAGAAAGTGAGAAAATATTGTTATAAGAATAATTGCCAATTCATCGAAGGTATATACAAGCTACGGATGACATTATAATTCTAGGTAGTGGCATGATATACAAGCCGCAGATGACATTATAATTCTAGGTAGTGGAATCATATGCAAGCCACAGATGCCATTACAATTCTAGGTAGTGGAATCATATACAGGCCACATATGCCATTATAATTCTAGGTAGTGGAATCATTTACAAGCCACATATGCCATTATAATTCTAAGTAGTGGAATCCTATACAAGCCACAGATGACATTATAATTCTAGGTAGTGGATTCATATACAAGCCACAGATGGCATTATAATTCTAGGTAGTGGAATCCTATACAAGCCACAGATGACATTATAATTCTAGGTAGTGGATTCATATACAAGCCACAGATGACATTATAATTCTAGGTAGTGGATTCATATACAAGCCACAGATGACATTATAATTCTAGGTAGTGGATTCATATACAAGCCACAGATGGCATTATAATTCTAGGTAGTGGATTCATATACAAGCCACAGATGACATTATAATTCTAGGTAGTGGATGACATTATAATTCTAGGTAGTGGATTCATATACAAGCCACAGATGGCATTATAATTCTAGGTAGTGGATTCATATACAAGCCACAGATGACATTATAATTCTAGGTAGTGGATTCATATACAAGCCACAGATGGCATTATAATTCTAGGTAGTGGAATCCTATACAAGCCACAGATGACATTATAATTCTAGGTAGTGGATTCATATACAAGCCACAGATGACATTATAATTCTAGGTAGTGGATTCATATACAAGCCACATATGACATTATAATTCTAGGTAGTGGATTCATATACAAGCCACAGATGGCATTATAATTATAGGTAGTGGATTCATATACAAGCCACAGATGACATTATAATTCTAGGTAGTGGATTCATATACAAGCCACAGATGGCATTATAATTCTAGGTAGTGGATTCATATACAAGCCACAGATGGCATTATAATTCTAAGTAGTGGATTCATAGACAAGCCACAGATGACATTATAAGTCTAGGTACCCACAGATGCCATTATAATTATAGGTAGTGGAATCATATGCGAGCCACAGATGCCATTATAATTCTAGGTAGTGGAATCATATGCGAACCACAGATGCCATTATAATTCTAGGTAGTGGAATCATATACAAGCCACAGATGCCATTATAAGTCTAGGTACCCACAGATGCCATTATAATTATAGGTAGTGGAATCATATGCGAGCCACAGATGCCATTATAATTCTAGGTAGTGGAATCATATGCGAACCACAGATGCCATTATAATTCTAGGTAGTGGAATCATATGCAAGCCACAGATGCCATTATAATTCTAGGTAGTGGAATCGTATGCGAGCCACTGATGCCATTATAATTCTAGGTAGTGGAATCATATGCGAGCCACTGATGCCATTATAATTCTAGGTAGTGGCATCATATGCAGGCCACATATGCCATTATAATTCTAGGTAGTGGAATCATATGCGAGCCACATATGCCATTATAATTCTAGGTAGTGGAATCATATGCTAGCCACAGATGCCATTATAATTCTAGGTAGTGGAATCATGCAGGCCACAGATGACATTATAATTCTAGGTAGGGGCATCATATGCGAGCCACAGATGACATTATAATTCTAGGTAGTGGAACCATATGCAGGCCACAGAAACCATTATAATTCTAGGTAGTGGAATCATATGCAAGCCACAGATGACATTATAATTCTAGGTAGTGGAATCATATGCAAGCCACAGATGCCATTATGCCATTATAATTCTAGGTAGTGGAATGATATGCGAGCCACAGATGCCATTATAATTCTAGATAGTGGAATCATATGCCAGCCACAGATGCCATTATAATTCTAGGTAGTTGAATCATATACAAGCCACAGATGACATTATACTTCTAGGTAGTGAAATCACATACAAGCCACAGATGCCATTTGCAGCAACACTATTTACAACCCATGCCCCGTATAAGGATGTGAGATCATCATCCTCTACTTTTAAAACGGGTAAGATTTTGTTATTATTGTTGAGTGACTTGTTCGTCTAAAACAAATCCCTCGTTGTCTTAAGTGCCAGCATCACCGAGGTGTGTTGTTGTTGTTGTTGTTTTCAGCGATGGAGCGGTGTCCGTCGCCTTTACATTCCTAATTGTTTTGAACGATGCGGTTCAGAATTATTACCCTTGATTATTGAAAACTAAGCGATTTTATTTCAGACTGTAAATGCGATACCTCGTAAACTGGATCAATGTTTAACAAAATTGACAGGAAGGTTTGTTTTCATAACATCTCGGACGGATACAATTGTTTGTTACAGGGTTTCTGCCCAATATATTGAAAATTAACATATGTTCACGTTGAAAACACCAATTTAATGATAATATACCAATGTTGATTGGAAAGCTTACTAAAATAAGACATCGGACGAGTTCGACAATGCACGTAATCGGTGCATATGTTAAGAGTTATTGCCTTTGATTATTGTAACACCTGTGGCTGGGATCTACGTCGAGTTGTGTAATCAATCTTTAAATGGAAAGTAAATCTTTCCGAAAAATAAACATTATTAATACAATATGAAAATCTTATTTTCATGAAGCTGCCTTGTTTTTTTGTATATATATAGTTGTTTAATTTGTACTTTATTCTCGTCGATATCTAATTGCCGCAGTTATTATATGTCCATGTTCTAAATTATGTTATTGTTTTTTTTTAAAGTTCACCTACGAATGCCACCCTATGTTTTGATTTCAGTTTTTATTTCCGGTTAATGTACTCTTTATCCGTTGAAGGTACTCTGCTCAAAAGTTGAACCAATATCAAGCATAAGTAATAACATATACTCGGTAAAAAAAGTTTTGGAGTTTTGGACCAGGGCATATAATGGCGCGTAAAAAGAAAACCAGGGACGGACTTTAATATTCTGTGTTTCAAATCAAAGACAAAAATGTATTCCATTACATAAAATAAAATAAACAAAACAATATCACCGGTAAACAATCACAGTAGCTATCCGGATGCACTAAGGGTCACTAAACAAAGTTGCAAAAATTCTCAATAATGAGTATAAGCGCCATCATTTCCATGACACTCCATGAGCTGTCCCTGGTCGAATAAACAAGATTTCTGATAGTGTGCTGTGGAATCTGTCTCCAGGAAGCTTGTAGCAACCGTTCCAAATCCGCCAACGTTGTGTTATCATCGATCAACAATCAACAATAATTATCGTTTTATACAATGAAAGTTTGCAAAAAAATAATAATGTTTTTACAGGTTACTCAAATGTCTGTAACTGTTACTTTTTATGGACTTTGCAACATTTTTTAAAGACCCTTTGTGTGTTCGCGATATTTTTTTAAAATCAAATCTTGGTTGGAATTTAATGTTTCTGGTACCAAATTAGCCGGGTAGGGTAGACCTTGGTTACTTAAATTCTGTCCACTAGTTTTATTTTTATATGACTTTATATACCCTGGTCCAAAACATGTTTTACCGAGTATATATCGATGTGAAAGGAAAACAATGATTATATATAGGCATCTTTTAGAAATTATTCCCGGCTACAGCTGGGGATTGGTGTTCAGCCAACCTTTGTATGATGATGATGATGGTACATTAAATAATTAAACTTTAAGCATGACTATTAGTTGTGTTGTAACAGCAATAACAATGATACTTTCCTAATGTACAATAACAGTACACCCTGCCACCACTGTATTATCACACGGTCTAGACACTCCTGCTATATGTACCATAACAGTACACCCTGCCACTGTATTATCACACGGTCTAGACACTCCTGATGTATGTACCATAACAGTACACCCTGTCACTGTATTATCACACGGTCTAGACACTCCTGATGTATGTACCATAACAGTACACCCTGTCACTGTATTATCACACGGTCTAGACACTCCTGATGTATGTACCATAACAGTACACCCTGTCACTGTATTATCACACGGTCTAGACACTCCTGATGTATGTACC
>JAWPHD010014838.1:0-58799 GCA_037043455.1 Cyrtodaria siliqua
CTTCATGCACCAACAGTAGTCCATTCTTCATCCACCAACAGTAGTTCATTCTTCATCCACCAACAGTAGTTTATTCTTCATGCACCAACAGTAGTTCATTCTTCATGCACCAACAGTAGTTCTTTCTTCATGCACCAACAGTAGTTCATACTTCATGAACCAACAGTAGTTTATTCTTCATACACCAACAGTAGTTCATTCTTCATGCACCAACAGTAGTTCATACTTCATGAACCAACAGTAGTTTATTCTTCATACACCAACAGTAGTTCATTCTTCATGCACCAACAGTAGTGTATTCTGCATACACCAACAGTAGCTCATTCTTCATGTACCAACAGTAGTGTATTCGTCATACACCAACAATAGTTTATTCTTCATACACCAACAGTAGTTCATTCTTGATGTACTAACAGTCGTTCATTCTTCATACACCAACAGTAGTTCATTCTTCATGTACCAACAGTAGTTTATTATTCATGTACTAACAGTCGTTCATTCTTCATACACCAACAGTAGTTCATTCTTCATGTACTAACAGTCGTTCATTCTTCGTACACCAACTGTAGTTCATTCTTCATGTACCAACAGTAGTTTATTCTTCATCCACCAACAGTAGTTCATTCTTCATACACCAACAGTAGTTCATTCTTCTTGTACCAACAGTAGTTTATTCTTCATCCATCAACAGTAGTTCATTCTTCATGTGCTAACAGTCGTTCATTCTTCATACACCAACAGTAGTTCATTCTTTATGTACTAACAGTCGTTCATTCTTCTTACACCAACTGTAGTTCATTCTTCATGTACCAACAGTAGTTTATTCTTCATACACCAACAGTAGTTCATTCTTCATGCACCAACAGTAGTTCATACTTCATGAACCAATAGTAGTTTATTCTTCATACACCAACAGTAGTTCATTCTTCATGCACCAACAGTAGTGTATTCTTCATACACCAACAGTAGTTCATTCTTCATGTACCAACAGTAGTTTATTCTTCATGTACTAACAGTCGTTCATTCTTTATACACCAACAGCAGTTCATTCATCATATACTAACATTCGTTCATTCTTCGTACACCAACTGTAGTTCATTCTTCATGTACCAACAGTAGTTTATTCTTCATCCACCAACAGTAGTTCATTCTTCATACACCAACAGTAGTGCATTCTTCATGTACTGACAGTAGTTCCTTCTTCATCCACCAACAGTAGTTCATTCTTCATACACCAACAGTAGTGCATTCTTCATGCACCAACAGTAGTCCATTATTCATCCACCAACAGTAGTTCATTCTTCATCCACCAACAGTAGTTTATTCTTCATGCACCAACAGTAGTTCATTCTTCATGCACCAACAGTAGTTCATTCTTCATGCACCAACTGTAGTTCATACTTCATGAACCAACAGTAGTTTATTCTTCATACACCAACAGTAGTTCATTCTTCATGCACCAACAGTAGTTCATACTTCATGAACCAACAGTAGTTTATTCTTCATACACCAACAGTAGTTCATTCTTCATGCACCAACAGTAGTGTATTCTTCATACACCAACAGTAGTTCATTCTTCATGTACCAACAGTAGTTTATTCTTCATGTACTAACAGTCGTTCATTCTTCATACACCAACAGCAGTTCATTCATCATGTACTAACAGTCGTTCATTCTTCGTACACCAACTGTAGTTCATTCTTCATGTACCAACAGTAGTTTATTCTTCATCCACCAACAGTAGTTCATTCTTCATACACCAACAGTAGTTCATTCTTCTTGTACCAACAGTAGTTTATTCTTCATCCATCAAAAGTAGTTCATTCTTCATGTGCTAACAGTCGTTCATTCTTCATACACCAACAGTAGTTCATTCTTCATGTACTAACAGTCGTTCATTCTTCGTACACCAACTGTAGTTCATTCTTCATGTACCAACAGTAGTTTATTCTTCATCCACCAACAATAGTTCATTCTTCATACACCAACAGTAGTTCATTCTTCATGTACTAACAGTAGTTCCTTCTTCAACCACCAACAGTAGTTCATTCTTCATACACCAACAGTAGTGCATTCTTCATGCACCAACAGTAGTCCATTCTTCATCCACCAACAGTAGTTCATTCTTCATCCACCAACAGTAGTTTATTCTTCATGCACCAACAGTAGTTCATTCTTCATGCACCAACAGTAGTTCTTTCTTCATGCACCAACAGTAGTTCATACTTCATGAACCAACAGTAGTTTATTCTTCATACACCAACAGTAGTTCATTCTTCATGCACCAACAGTAGTTCATACTTCATGAACCAACAGTAGTTTATTCTTCATACACCAACAGTAGTTCATTCTTCATGCACCAACAGTAGTGTATTCTGCATACACCAACAGTAGCTCATTCTTCATGTACCAACAGTAGTGTATTCGTCATACACCAACAATAGTTTATTCTTCATACACCAACAGTAGTTCATTCTTGATGTACTAACAGTCGTTCATTCTTCATACACCAACAGTAGTTCATTCTTCATGTACCAACAGTAGTTTATTATTCATGTACTAACAGTCGTTCATTCTTCATACACCAACAGTAGTTCATTCTTCATGTACTAACAGTCGTTCATTCTTCGTACACCAACTGTAGTTCATTCTTCATGTACCAACAGTAGTTTATTCTTCATCCACCAACAGTAGTTCATTCTTCATACACCAACAGTAGTTCATTCTTCTTGTACCAACAGTAGTTTATTCTTCATCCATCAACAGTAGTTCATTCTTCATGTGCTAACAGTCGTTCATTCTTCATACACCAACAGTAGTTCATTCTTTATGTACTAACAGTCGTTCATTCTTCTTACACCAACTGTAGTTCATTCTTCATGTACCAACAGTAGTTTATTCTTCATGTACTAACAGTCGTTTATTCTTCATACACCAACAGTAGTTCATTCTTCATGTACTAACAGTCGTTCATTCTTCGTACACCAACTGTAGTTCATTCTTCATGTACCAACAGTAGTTTATTCTTCATCCACCAACAGTAGTTCATTCTTCATACATCAACAGTAGTTCATTCTTCATGTATCAACAGTAGTTCATTCTTCATACACCAACAATAGTTTATTCTTCATGTACCAACAATAGTGTATTCTTCATCCGCCAACAGTAGCGTATTCTTCATACACCAACAGTAGTTAATTCTTCATACACCAACAGTAATTTATTCTTCATGCACCAACAGTAGTGTATTCTTCATCCACCAACATTAGTTCATTCTTCATGTACCAACAGTAGTTTATTCTTCATACACCAACAATAGTGTATTCTTCATCCACCAACAGTAGCGTATTCTTCATACAATAAACAGTAGTTCATTCTTCGTGCACCAACAGTAGTTTATTCTTCATCCATCAACATTCGTTCATTCTTCATACACCAACAGTAGTTAATTCTTCATACACCAACAGTAGTTAATTCTTCATACACCAACAGTAATTTATTCTTCATTCACCAACAGTAGTGTATTCTTCATCCACCAACAGTAGTTTATTCTTCATGCACCAACAGTAGTTTATTCTTCATACACCAACAATAGTGTCTTCTTCATAC
This sequence comes from Cyrtodaria siliqua, assembly GCA_037043455.1. Taxonomy (NCBI): domain Eukaryota; kingdom Metazoa; phylum Mollusca; class Bivalvia; order Adapedonta; family Hiatellidae; genus Cyrtodaria; species Cyrtodaria siliqua. The sequence continues at coordinate 3,610 of JAWPHD010014838.1, forward strand.
ACCAACAGTAGTTCAGTCTTCATCCACCAACAGTAGCGTATTCTTCATACACCAACAGTAGTTAATTCTTCATACACCAACAGTAATTCATTTTTCATGCACCAACAGTAGTGTATTCTTCATGCACCAACAGTAGTTCATTCTTCATGTACTAACAGTCGTTCATTCTTCATACACCAACAGTAGTTCATTCTTCATGTACTAACAGTCGTTCATTCTTCATACACCAACAGTAGTTCATTCTTCATGTACCAACTGTTACAGTAGTTTATTCTACATGTACCAACAGTAATTCATTCTTCATACACCAACAGTAGTTCTTTCTTGATACACCAACTGTAGTTTATTCTTCATGCACCAACCGTAATTCATTCTTCATGCACCAACAGTAGTTTATTCTTCATACACCAACTGTAGTTCATTCTTCATCCACCAACAGTACTTTATTCTTCATCCACCAACAGTAGTTCATTCTTCATCCACCAACAGTAGTTCCTTCTTCATCCACCAACAGTAGTTCATTCTTCATACACCAACAGTAGTTCATTCTTCATACACCAACAGTAGTTCATTCTTCATCCACCAACAGTAGTTTATTCTTCATGCACCAACCGTAATTCATTCTTCATGCACAAACAATAGTTTATTCTTAATACACCAACTGTAGTTCATTCTTCATCCACCAACAGTACTTTATTCTTCATACACCAACAGTAGTTCATTCTTCATCCACCAACAGTTGTTCCTTCTTCATCCACCAACAGTAGTTCATTCTTCATACACCAACAGTAGTTCATTCTTCATGCACCAACAGTAGTCCATTCTTCATCCACCAACAGTAGTTCATTCTTCATCCACCAACAGTAGTTTATTCTTCATGCACCAACAGTAGTTCATTCTTCATGCACCAACAGTAGTTCATTCTTCATAAACCAACAGTAGTTCATACTTCATGAACCAACAGTAGTTTATTCTTCATACACCAACAGTAGTGTATTCTTCATCCACCAACATTAGTTCATTCTTCATGTACCAACAGTAGTTTATTCTTCATACACCAACAATAGTGTATTCTTCATCCAACAACAGTAGCGTATTCTTCATACACCAACAGTAGTTCATTCTTCATGCACCAACAGTAGTTTATTCTTCATCCACCAACATTAGTTCATTCTTCATACACCAACAGTAGTTAATTCTTCATACACCAACAGTAGTTAATTCTTCATACACCAACAGTAATTTATTCTTCATTCACCAACAGTAGTGTATTCTTCATCCACCAACAGTAGTTTATTCTTCATGCACCAACAGTAGTTTATTCTTCATACACCAACAATAGTGTCTTCTTCATACACCAACAGTAGTTCATTCTTCATCCACCAACAGTAGCGTATTCTTCATACACCAACAGTAGTTAATTCTTCATACACCAACAGTAATTCATTCTTCATGCACCAACAGTAGTGTATTCTTCATGCACCAACAGTAGTTCATTCTTCATGTACTAACAGTCGTTCATTCTTCATACACCAACAGTAGTTCATTCTTCATGTACCAACAGTAGTTTATTCTTCATACACCAACTGTAGTTCATTCTTCATCCACCAACAGTACTTTATTCTTCATACACCAACAGTAGTTCATTCTTCATCCACCAACAGTAGTTAATTCTTCATACACCAACAGTAATTCATTCTTCATGCACCAACAGTAGTGTATTCTTCATGCACCAACAGTAGTTCATTCTTCATGTACTAACAGTCGTTCATTCTTTATACACCAACAGTAGTTCATTCTTCATGTACTAACAGTCGTTCATTCTTCATACACCAACAGTAGTTCATTCTTTATGTACCAACTGTTACAGTAGTTTATTCTACATGTACCAACAGTAATTCATTCTTCATACGCCAACAGTAGTTCTTTCTTGATACACCAACTGTAGTTTATTCTTCATGCACCAACCGTAATTCATTCTTCATGCACCAACAGTAGTTTATTCTTCATACACCAACTGTAGTTCATTCTTCATCCACCAACAGTACTTTATTCTTCATACACCAACAGTAGTTCATTCTTCATCCACCAACAGTAGTTCATTCTTCATCCACCAACAGTAGTTCCTTCTTCATCCACCAACAGTAGTTCATTCTTCATACACCAACAGTAGTTCATTCTTCATACACCAACAGTAGTTCATTCTTCATCCACCAACAGTAGTTTATTCTTCATGCACCAACCGTAATTCATTCTTCATGCACAAACAGTAGTTTATTCTTCATACACCAACTGTAGTTCATTCTTCATCCACCAACAGTACTTTATTCTTCATCCACCAACAGTAGTTCCTTCTTCATCCACCAACAGTAGTTCATTCTTCATACACCAACAGTAGTTCATTCTTCATGCACCAACAGTAGTCCATTCTTCATCCACCAACAGTAGTTTATTCTTCCTGCACCAACAGTAGTTCATTCTTCATGCACCAACAGTAGTTCATTCTTCATGCACCAGCAGTAGTTCATACTTCATGAACCAACAGTAGTTTATTCTTCATACACCAACAGTAGTGTATTCTTCATCCACCAACATTAGTTCATTTTTCATGTACCAACAGTAGTTTATTCTTCATACACCAACAATAGTGTATTCTTCATCCACCAACAGTAGCGTATTCTTCATACACCAACAGTAGTTCATTCTTCATGCACCAACAGTAGTTTATTCTTCATCCACCAACATTAGTTCATTCTTCATACACCAACAGTAGTTAATTCTTCATTCAATAACAGTAGTTAATTCTTCATACACCAACAGTAATTTATTCTTCATTCACCAACAGTAGTGTATTCTTCATCCACCAACAGTAGTTTATTCTTCATGCACCAACAGTAGTTTATTCTTCATACACCAACAATAGTGTCTTCTTCATACACCAACAGTAGTTCATTCTTCATCCACCAACAGTAGCGTATTCTTCATACACCAACAGTAGTTAATTCTTCATACACCAACAGTAATTCATTCTTCATGCACCAACAGTAGTGTATTCTTCATGCACCAACAGTAGTTCATTCTTCATGTACTTACAGTCGTTCATTCTTCATACACCAACAGTAGTTCATTCTTCATGTACCAACATTAGATTATTATTCATGTACTTACAGTCGTTCATTCTTCATACACCAACAGTAGTTCATTCTTCATGTACTAACAGTCGTTCATTCTTCATACACCCACAGTAGTTCATTCTTCATCCACCAACAGTAGCGTATTCTTCATACACCAACAGTAGTTAATTCTTCATACACCAACAGTAATTCATTTTTCATGCACCAACAGTAGTGTATTCTTCATGCACCAACAGTAGTTCATTCTTCATGTACTAACAGTCGTTCATTCTTCATACACCAACAGTAGTTCATTCTTCATGTACTAACAGTCGTTCATTCTTCATACACCAACAGTAGTTCATTCTTCATGTACCAACTGTTACAGTAGTTTATTCTACATGTACCAACAGTAATTCATTCTTCATACACCAACAGTAGTTCTTTCTTGATACACCAACTGTAGTTTATTCTTCATGCACCAACCGTAATTCATTCTTCATGCACCAACAGTAGTTTATTCTTCATACACCAACTGTAGTTCATTCTTCATCCACCAACAGTACTTTATTCTTCATACACCAACAGTAGTTGATTCTTCATCCACCAACAGTAGTTCATTCTTCATCCACCAACAGTAGTTCCTTCTTCATCCACCAACAGTAGTTCATTCTTCATACACCAACAGTAGTTCATTCTTCATACACCAACAGTAGTTCATTCTTCATCCACCAACAGTAGTTTATTCTTCATGCACCAACCGTAATTCATTCTTCATGCACAAACAATAGTTTATTCTTAATACACCAACTGTAGTTCATTCTTCATCCACCAACAGTACTTTATTCTTCATACACCAACAGTAGTTCATTCTTCATCCACCAACAGTTGTTCCTTCTTCATCCACCAACAGTAGTTCATTCTTCATACACCAACAGTAGTTCATTCTTCATGCACCAACAGTAGTCCATTCTTCATCCACCAACAGTAGTTCATTCTTCATCCACCAACAGTAGTTTATTCTTCATGCACCAACAGTAGTTCATTCTTCATGCACCAACAGTAGTTCATTCTTCATAAACCAACAGTAGTTCATACTTCATGAACCAACAGTAGTTTATTCTTCATACACCAACAGTAGTGTATTCTTCATCCATCAACATTAGTTCATTCTTCATGTACCAACAGTAGTTTATTCTTCATACACCAACAATAGTGTATTCTTCATCCAACAACAGTAGCGTATTCTTCATACACCAACAGTAGTTCATTCTTCATGCACCAACAGTAGTTTATTCTTCATCCACCAACATTAGTTCATTCTTCATACACCAACAGTAGTTAATTCTTCATACACCAACAGTAGTTAATTCTTCATACACCAACAGTAATTTATTCTTCATTCACCAACAGTAGTGTATTCTTCATCCACCAACAGTAGTTTATTCTTCATGCACCAACAGTAGTTTATTCTTCATACACCAACAATAGTGTCTTCTTCATACACCAACAGTAGTTCATTCTTCATCCACCAACAGTAGCGTATTCTTCATACACCAACAGTAGTTAATTCTTCATACACCAACAGTAATTCATTCTTCATGCACCAACAGTAGTGTATTCTTCATGCACCAACAGTAGTTCATTCTTCATGTACTAACAGTCGTTCATTCTTCATACACCAACAGTAGTTCATTCTTCATGTACCAACAGTAGTTTATTCTTCATACACCAACTGTAGTTCATTCTTCATCCACCAACAGTACTTTATTCTTCATACACCAACAGTAGTTCATTCTTCATCCACCAACAGTAGTTAATTCTTCATACACCAACAGTAATTCATTCTTCATGCACCAACAGTAGTGTATTCTTCATGCACCAACAGTAGTTCATTCTTCATGTACTAACAGTCGTTCATTCTTTATACACCAACAGTAGTTCATTCTTCATGTACTAACAGTCGTTCATTCTTCATACACCAACAGTAGTTCATTCTTTATGTACCACCTGTTACAGTAGTTTATTCTACATGTACCAACAGTAATTCATTCTTCATACGCCAACAGTAGTTCTTTCTTGATACACCAACTGTAGTTTATTCTTCATGCACCAACCGTAATTCATTCTTCATGCACCAACAGTAGTTTATTCTTCATACACCAACTGTAGTTCATTCTTCATCCACCAACAGTACTTTATTCTTCATACACCAACAGTAGTTCATTCTTCATCCACCAACAGTAGTTCATTCTTCATCCACCAACAGTAGTTCCTTCTTCATCCACCAACAGTAGTTCATTCTTCATACACCAACAGTAGTTCATTCTTCATACACCAACAGTAGTTCATTCTTCATCCACCAACAGTAGTTTATTCTTCATGCACCAACCGTAATTCATTCTTCATGCACAAACAGTAGTTTATTCTTCATACACCAACTGTAGTTCATTCTTCATCCACCAACAGTACTTTATTCTTCATCCACCAACAGTAGTTCCTTCTTCATCCACCAACAGTAGTTCATTCTTCATACACCAACAGTAGTTCATTCTTCATGCACCAACAGTAGTCCATTCTTCATCCACCAACAGTAGTTTATTCTTCCTGCACCAACAGTAGTTCATTCTTCATGCACCAACAGTAGTTCATTCTTCATGCACCAGCAGTAGTTCATACTTCATGAACCAACAGTAGTTTATTCTTCATACACCAACAGTAGTGTATTCTTCATCCACCAACATTAGTTCATTTTTCATGTACCAACAGTAGTTTATTCTTCATACACCAACAATAGTGTATTCTTCATCCACCAACAGTAGCGTATTCTTCATACACCAACAGTAGTTCATTCTTCATGCACCAACAGTAGTTTATTCTTCATCCACCAACATTAGTTCATTCTTCATACACCAACAGTAGTTAATTCTTCATTCAATAACAGTAGTTAATTCTTCATACACCAACAGTAATTTATTCTTCATTCACCAACAGTAGTGTATTCTTCATCCACCAACAGTAGTTTATTCTTCATGCACCAACAGTAGTTTATTCTTCATACACCAACAATAGTGTCTTCTTCATACACCAACAGTAGTTCATTCTTCATCCACCAACAGTAGCGTATTCTTCATACACCAACAGTAGTTAATTCTTCATACACCAACAGTAATTCATTCTTCATGCTCCAACAGTAGTGTATTCTTCATGCACCAACAGTAGTTCATTCTTCATGTACTTACAGTCGTTCATTCTTCATACACCAACAGTAGTTCATTCTTCATGTACCAACATTAGATTATTATTCATGTACTTACAGTCGTTCATTCTTCATACACCAACAGTAGTTCATTCTTCATGTACTAACAGTCGTTCATTCTTCATACACCCACAGTAGTTCATTCTTCATGTACCAACTGTTACAGTAGTTTATTCTACATGTACCAACAGTAATTCATTCTTCATACACCAACAGTAGTTCTTTCTTGATACACCAACTGTAGTTTATTCTTCATGCACCAACCGTAATTCATTCTTCATGCACCAACAGTAGTTTATTCTTCATACACCAACTGTAGTTCATTCTTCATCCACCAACAGTACTTTATTCTTCATACACCAACAGTAGTTCATTCTTCATCCACCAACAGTAGTTCATTCTTCATCCACCAACAGTAGTTCCTTCTTCATCCACCAACAGTAGTTCTTTCTTCATACACCAACAGTAGTTCATTCTTCATACACCAACAGTAGTTCATTCTTCATCCACCAACAGTAGTTTATTCTTCATGCACCAACCGTAATTCATTCTTCATGCACCAACAGTAGTTTATTCTTCATACACCAACTGTAGTTCATTCTTCATCCACCAACAGTACTTTATTCTTCATACACCAACAGTAGTTCATTCTTCATCCACCAACAGTAGTTCCTTCTTCATCCACCAACAGAAGTTCATTCTTCATACACCAACAGTAGTTCATTCTTTATGCACCAACAGTAGTCCATTCTTCATCCACCAACAGTAGTTCATTCTTCATCCACCAACAGTAGTTTATTCTTCATGCACCAACAGTAGTTCATTCTTCATGCACCAACAGTAGTTCATTCTTCATGCACCAACATTAGTTCATTCTTCATGAACCAACAGTAGTTTATTCTTCATACACCAACAGTAGTTCATTCTTCATGCCCCAACAGTAGTTCATACTTCATGAACCAACAGTAGTTTATTCTTCATACACCAACAGTAGTTCATTCTTCATGCACCAACAGTAGTTCATACTTCATGAACCAACAGTAGTTTATTCTTCATACACCAACAGTAGTTCATTCTTCATGCACCAACAGTAGTGTATTCGTCATCCACCAACAGTAGTGTATTCTTCATACACCAACAATAGTTTATTCTTCATACACCAACAGTAGTTCATTCTTAATGTACTAACAGTCGTTCATTCTTCATACACCAAATGTAGTTCATTCTTCATGTACCAACAGTAGTTTATTCTTCATCCACCAACAGTAGTTCATTCTTCATACACCAACAGTAGTTCATTCTTCTTGTACCAACAGTAGTTTATTCTTCATCCATCAACAATAGTTCATTCTTTATGTACTAACTGTCGTTCATTCTTCATACACCAACAGTAGTTCATTCTTCATGTACCAACAGTAGTTTATTCTTCATCCACCAACAGTAGTTCATTCTTCATACACCAACAGTAGTTCATTCTTCTTGTACCAACAGTAGTTTATTCTTCATCCACCAACAGTAGTTCATTCTTCATACACCAACAGTAGTTCATTCTTCTTTTACCAACAGTAGTTTATTCTTCATCCATCAACAGCAGTTCATTCTTCATGTACTGACAGTCGTTCATTCTTCGTACACCAACTGTAGTTCATTCTTCATGTACCAACAGTAGTTTATTCTTCATCCACCAACAGTAGTTCATTCTTCATACACCAACAGTAGTTTATTCTTCATGTACTAACAGTCGTTCATTCTTCATACACCAACAGTAGTTCATTCTTCATGTACTAACAGTCGTTCATTCTTCGTACACCAACTCTAGTTCATTCTTCATGTACCAACAGTAGTTTATTCTTCATCCACCAACAGAAGTTCATTCTTCATACATCAACAGTAGTTCATTCTTCATGTATCAACAGTAGTTCATTCTTCATACACCAACAATAGTTTATTCTTCATCCACCAACAATAGTGTATTCTTCATCCACCAACATTAGTTCATTCTCCATGCACCAACAGTAGTTTATTCTTCATACACCAACAATAGTGTATTCTTCATGCACCAACAGTAGTTCATTCTTCATGCACCAACAGTAGTTAATTCTTCATACACCAACAGTAATTTATTCTTCATGCACCAACAGTAGTTAATTCTTCATGCACCAACAGTAGTGTATTCTTCATACACCAACAGTAATTTATTCTTCATGCACCAACAGTAGTGAATTCCTCATACACCAACAGTAGTTCATTCTTCATACACCAACAGTAGTTCATTCTTCATCCACCAACAGTAGTTCATTCTTCATGCACCAGCAGTAGTTAATTCTTCATACATCAACAGTAATTTATTCTTTATGCACCAACAGTAGTTCATTCTTCATGCACCAACAGTAGTGTATTCTTCATACACCAACAGTAGTTAAATCTTCATACACCAACAGTAATTTATTCTTCATGCACCAACAGTAGTGTATTCTTCATACACCAACAGTAGTTCATTCTTCATACACCAACAGTAGTTCATTCTTCATGCACCAACAGAAGTTTATTGTTCATACACCAACAATAGTGTCTTCTTCATACACCAACAGTAGTTCATTCTTCATACACCAACTGTAGTTCATTCTTCAAGTACCAACAATAGTTTATTCTTCATACACTAACAGTAGTTAATTCTTCATACACCAACAGTAATTTATTCTTCATGTACCAACAGTAGTGTATTCTTCATACACCAACTGTAGTTCATTCTTCATGTACCAACAATAGTTTATTCTTCATACACCAACAGTAGTTCATTCTTTATGTACCAACAGTAGTTCATTCTCCATGTACCAACGGTAATTTATTCTCCACCCACCAACAGTAGTTCATTCTTCATGCACACACAGTAGTTCCTTCTTCATGCACAAACAGTAGTTTATTCTCCATGTACCAACGGTAATTTATTCTCCACCCACCAACAGTAGTTTATTCTTCATGTACAAACAGTAGTTTATTCTTCATGTACCAACGGTAATTATTCTCCATCCACCAACAGTAGTTCCTTCTTCATGCACCAACAATAGTTCATTCTTCATCCACCAACAGTAGTTTGTTCATTATGTACCGACAGTAGTTCATTCTTCATGTACCAACAGTAGTTTATTCTTCATCCACCAACAGTAGTTCCGTCTTCATGTACAAACAGTAGATTATTCTTCACGTAACAACGGTAATTTATTCTTCATTCACCATCACGAAGTTTATTCTTCATGCACCAACAGTAGTTCATTCATTATGCACCAACAGTAGTTTATTTTTCATGCACCAACAGTATTCCATTCATTATGTACCAACAATAGTTTATTCTTCATCCACCAACAGTAGCTCATTCATTATGTACCGACAGTAGTTCATTCTTCATGTAGCAAAATTAGTTAATTCTTCATGCACCAACAGTAGTTCATTCTTCACGTACCAACCGTAGTTCATTCATTATGTACCAACAGTAGTTTATTTTTCATCCATCAACAGTAGTTAATTCATTATGTACCGACAGTAGGTAATTCTTCATGCACCAACAGTAGTTCATTCTTCATGCACCAACAGTAGTTCATTCTTCATATACCTTCAGTAGTTTATTCTTCATCCACCAACAGTAGTTCATTCTTCATCCATCAACAGTAGTTCATTCATTATGTACTAACAGTCGTTTATTCTTCATGTACCAACAGTAGTTTATTCTTCATCCACCAACAGTAGTTCCGTCTTCATGTACAAACAGTAGATCATTCTTCACGTAACAACGGTAATTTATTCTTCATCCACCTTCACGAAGTTTATTCTTCATCCACCAACAGTAGTTTATTCTTCATGTACCAACGATACTTTTTTCTTCACACACAAACAGTAGTTCATTTTTCATCCACCAACACTTGTTCATTCTTCATGCACCAACAGTAGTTCCTTCTTCATTCTGATACCGTAGGTTATTCTTTATGTACCAACAGTAGTTTAGTTTTCGTGCATCAACAGTAGTTTATTCTTCATGCACCAATAGTAGTTCATTCTTCCTTTAATACCTAAAAAGGGGTTAACAATTCCTGGTTATAAATATTGCGGCCCGGGTAACCCACTTGATAGCGGAGAACCGGCAAATGAGTTATAAATTAGATTCTGTTTGCAAAGAGCATGATTATTGTTATGACAAAAATCCTAATAATAAATCAATGTGTGATAAAAGCATGCTAACTTGTTTAAAAAAAGTAAGTCTAAATCACTTGGGGAAAAGATCCTAAGAATTTGATAGTCAAGCCTGTAATTATTGCAAAATACAAACTAGGACTTGGAGAGTCAAAAAACGAGAAAAGGCGTTGAAATGGACAGACAAGTTAGCAGATGAACTTCATAAACCTATACGAAGGAAGTTCACTCAACGCCGTGTGATTGTTAATGAAATTGATAAAATATGGTCGGCTGACTTGGTTGATATGCAATCTTTTTCAAAGTATAATAAAGGTACTAAATATTTGCTTACTGTTATTGATGTATTTAGTAAGAAATATAAAAATATAAATTTGCTTGGGTTGTACCAGTTCCAAATAAAACTTGTTTAGAAATTACCAAAGCATTCCAACAGATAACAAGCACAGGAAGACAGTGTAAATTGTTGTGGGTTGATCAAGGTGTGGGATTTTATAACAAGGTCATGAAGGTGTTTAAGCAATTCCTTGATGATAATAATATCAAAATGTATCACACTTTTAATTTCGCTGTAGTAATTGAACGATTTAATAGAACGTTAAAAGAGAGGATGTGGAAATATTTCACAGCAAAAAATACAAATACATATTTAGACGTGCTGATAAATACAATAATACCAAACATCAAAGTATTAAAATGACACCGACTGAAGCAAGTGATGAAAAGAATAAAGGAATGATGTATTTCAACTTGTATGGAAAAATGAGAAGTAATCAAATTAAGCCAAAGTTTAAAATAGGGGATAATGCTAGAATCAGCAAATATAAAAGAACGTTTGAGAAAGGTTATACTCCAAATTGGGCTGAAGAAATATTTATTGTTGATGAAATTCAATATACAAATCCTGTGACATACAAAATAAAAGATTTAAACAACCAAAACATTGATGAAAGCTTTTATGAATTAGAAATGATAAAGGCAAAGCAAGAAATAATCAGGATTGAAAAAGTAATACGACGTGATTACAAAAAGAAACAAGCATTGATTAAATGGAAGGGTTATAATGAGGATTTCAATAGTTGGGTTCCATTCAAGGATATTAAAAATATTAAATAAAGGTTTAAAAATAATTATATATAGTATTATTACATATGGAACAAGAAAGATTAGAAAAGGTTTGCAAAAAACTTAACAATTTAAAAAATAGATATAGAAGATATTTGATGAGAGGTAAGCAACTCCAAGTAGAATATGAAGTAGTTCGTGATGATTTTATGGACACTAAAAAAAGCAAAGTTAATAAGCGAAGACTATTGCTGGTTGAAATGGATAATTATGAACGCGAGCTGGATGGAAACAGAGAAGAGCTTCTTGAACTAAAATACAAAATAGCAAAGTGTAGGAAAATAAAATACTCAATGGTAAAAAATGCAGAGCGATGATGAAGGCTACTGTCCGGTTCCGTCTGACTTTGCTTAATCAAATATAAATGTTTTAGTTGAATCGTATGATCAAAATATTATGTTATTGAAATGATCAACTGGATTGATAAGTAGTATAGAACGTGGGGGGGGGGGGGGGGGGAGTGTGGGGTGGGGGTGTGAGTGTGGGGTGGTGGGGAGTTCTGGCATAGTTTTCTAGAGCGGGTTTGCCCAAGTAATTAATAATATGTGTCAGGGCTTTTGACCATTTAGATTTTTTTGTAAATGATGGCGTACTTGACTTAACAGCCATGGCCGACACATTTGCGCCATATCACTATTTTGTTTTGGTGCGTCATAACCCAATTCAATTCTTGTTTCGATGGTAGGCGTTTTTTGTGTGTGTTTTTTCACTCGCATATTTGTGCTTGTTTGTGAAAACAATCACATGCCGGCCATCTGGTGAAGGACTTTCCTGTAATTCGATCCCAGCAGCTGAATTATATGTATCTATATATAGCATCTGCTGAGAATACGTGACATCATACTTGAGCATGAATACAATATCAAACCTTGGGTATAAAGCTGAAAATATCTAGCCGCTGCTCGGATAAATGAATGGGATATCCGGTATGCAAGAAAATCCAGAAAACATGCTTTATATTGCCTTCACACTGTTGTACTTCATACTGTTGTATGCAACAACTCTTAAGCAGATCTTACTTTTGAATACGTGTGTCTATCATTTTATAAGCAAACTTTCCTTGGAGACCAAGTATTAAAAATGTCAAAGCATTGTTATTTTTTTAATTAAATAAAATAATTTAATAGCAGTTCATAACAGTAAAACTTCCAGCACTGCAGTTTCACACTTGGACATCAATGTCTGACACACTGTGTTCTGCTTATAATGGTGCAAAGACTTAAACATTACCTGAGGTCGCTTCTGTTACAAAGTGTGTTTGTTTATGGAAACACGAGCCTACTTTTGTCCTTCAAAATTCATTGTGTTTTTTAACTCTATTGATCACAGATCAGCAGAGTTTATGCCGTGGTGCGGCGTCCGTCGTCCGTCTATCTGAATTAAAAAATTTATAGCGACTACTCTGAAACTACCTAATGGAGTTCCAGAAACTTTACTTTGATCCAAGATGGCCATCAAAGGTAAAAATATATTACAATATTTTCCATTTATCATAAGTTTTATGGTTTTCTACCAAGTTTATTCAAATGGTGACCCTGGGATCAAATTTGACCCCACCCCAGGGGTCGCATGTTTTGCATAGACATAAGTGGAAAACCTTTTTAACAAATCTGAAACTACAAGAGCAAAAGGTTTAATATTTTGCATTTACCGTAAGCCTATGGTCCTATTCATAACTTTCACACCCGGTCAACTTCCGGTAGGTTGAGATATTCAGTAGGTGAAAATAAAGGGGTTTACTCGGAATTTATCCTCAATTTATATATGAAAAATAAAAATATTAGACCATGATTTAAATTAAATGTATCCATATTGGTGTTTTAAAATCAGACAACACCAAAAGAAGATGCATAGATGTACATAAAAAATAAAGCTTTTAATATAATTATCACTACAAACTAGTTTTATAAAGCGCTAAAGTCAGTTGAGCACCAACGATAAACACCGAGTTTAACCCCTACCAGAATGTGGAGGTCTTTTATTTTATTGATCACTGATTGGTCAAATTATTTTGATGATGTCATGTGAAAGTTATGAATAACAAGTTTGTTCAAATGGTGACCTGTTGTCAATTTTGGGACCGCTCCAGGGTCACATGATTTACATAGACTTATAAAGGAAACACACGAAACTTGAAAAACTTTCTCTGAAACTACAAGAGCCAAAAGTTAAATATTTTTCATTTACCATAAGCTTATGGTCTTCAACCAATTTTTTTCAAATGGTGACCTTGGGGTCATATTTTGCCGCCTCCCCAGTGGTCACATGCTTTACATGGACATATATAGGGAAATCTTAAAAAAAAACGTTTTCTTCTCTGAAACTACAGGCCAATCTTAAATATTTTGCATTTACCATACTCTTATTGTCCGTTTTCAAGTTTGTTCAAATGGTGACCCAAGTGTTAAATTTGTACAGCCAATAGATCGATACAGGCCCTTTTTGGCCTCTTTTTATCTATTAAAGGAGAGTCTATCATATTAGTTCCAGAATAGACTGCATTCTGTATTTGTCTTTATAACAGGAGAAACAAGTACTGTCAAACAAATATTTGTTTCTTTCATTAACAAATTAAAATAACTGAAAATCATTCAAATTCTTTGCGCTGGTTTTCAGGACTTTTAGTCCTTTGATTATTATAGGAACTACACCTCACCATGCAACTGGTTGTGGTAAACCTAAAGTCAAATGAGAGAACGCTAAGACCTTCGTTGGATTAGATATCAACATTTGCAATAAAAATGGCAAACTTTAAAGGCTTGAAGTATTTATCAAGCATTTAAATCAGCGTCTCGATTTATTAATCTAATACCATTTTAACTTCAAACCTGCTTGCATATAACTAAATTAAATTTTGAGTTTTCATTTGTTCTTCTTATGGTATACTATTGGTGCAATATAACCAACAGTCAGAACTATGCAAAAACAATTGCTTCATACTATTCTTATAATTAATATTTATGATAGAGCAAATGCAAGATATGTAAAAAAAAAAGAAAAGAAAAGAAAAGAAGATTGCCATGGTACTGTTTAAGAGCTTTCTGCATGTAAAATGGCGACAATTACATTATGTCAAAAGTAGACAACCTACTGTATCCAAGATTACACCTTATATAGATGACAAAATTACAGATAACGTTGACCGTGACTAGCAAACAGTTCAACACGTATGCCATGGCATTACACAGGATATAGTACCAGGCACTACGGATTTATGTCATTGCGTCTGTTTAAAGAGCAATCTTGAAATACCTGTAGTTATATGGTTTTATTTAAAATACTCAATGCTGATTGGTTATTACGAAGGTATACCACTTTCTATCAATACTCCAGACACCACGTCTGGTAATCATTAAGACGCCATTTTAAACACCAGCAAACACGTTCACATTTCAATTATTAAAAAGCAGGATCCGGCCGAGTGCGTTGTAAACCGTCCCGCCTATCACCGCTGCGGGTTCGAATTCCACTGGGAGCTCGACTTGTGAGGAAATGTCGACTTTTACGGATGGCGGGAGGTGTACAGTACTGGATCTACCCAGGAAAAGTTGGTGGTCTGCCTCCACCACAAAAACAAATCAACCATTAATATATAATCTTACATGTGTTCAAAATGACGTATAACACCATACAAACAAACAAATACAAACAAAAAAGCATGATGACTCATATACGAATACCACACCCTTGGGCTTCGCAGCATTACTCGAATGTAATACACAGATTTCCATATTGGTTACGTCATCGCGCCTTAGATTCCCTCCAAAACCGCCAAAACAAATTTGCATTCAAAATCAAAGTTATCATCCAAATGTTGCAATGTTATTCAGCCGATTGCTCCATCAATAGTTTATTTACATGAAAGCAGTGATGAAACCTTCAACTGCATTGTAAAAAACAAACACTCAACGCAAATTATACATCAACACTTGGCTAGCGGCCATTGTTTACATAGCAACAGTGCACTATTTTCTGTGCCGTTGACTTCCGGCTAACCGAATGTCAATATTTTGAACATACCGAAACGCCGTGATAATGACGGGATTGGCCGAGCGTTCACGATTGTTGATAGATTTGCCACTGTAAATAAATACTGAAAGATGGATCCGTTGGAAGAAACAAACACAAAAAAGAGATAAATGTAACAGACTCGTTTTTATTGTTCATGGGGGTAATGTAAAGTGAAACACCTCTCACGCCTCCTGGCACCGGCTTAAGCGATATTCTACTTTAAAACCACAAAGAATCACTTGTAAAATTTAAGTAAGTATGACTTTTATATTATATTGTAGCATGGTCACTGAAATTCCCTTTGTAATAGCTCAGGTGTAAATCGTTTAATTGTAACCCATATGAAATACTTGAATATTTTCTTTTTGACATGTATAATAATGTATACCTAAGACCAAATAAAACTTATCTGTATTCATACAGTATCTTTTAATTCTTCACTTTACCTTCCTGTCATCTCCATATCGACGACTACAGGTATGTGACTTGAACAAAGCCTCCACAAACTAACCAATTATTAAAACTCGTCAACATATTATAATATAATAATATATTGATAATCATCAGAAAAATGTTAGACCATGTTTATTCAGCTGCCTTCGGCAGCTGACTGTTATATATCTATGGTTAACAGACTGTGAAGCATGTAGCCGACAATAAGCATGCATTACAACTTCAATTCCTAGGGAACCCGTCTAAAAACCTTGAATGGTATAAACGCATATTTTTCAATGTTCAAAGCTTGCCGTTTTATTGCCTCAAATGACGTTTTTGTAGAGCAGTCTCCTAAAGTGTAGAATGCGGCAATATTTCCGGGATCTTCACGTCCGGGATTTTTTACGGAGCATAATGAAACTGACTGAAACGCAAGTATTGGAATGGAATAAGTTCAAATCTGTATTTTAATGGAATAATACCTTTTTATAGAATAATACCCATTTATAATGCGGTATTCGCGTAAATACCGCCGTGTTATACACTAGTCGATGGGTTTATTCGCTGCCTATATGTTTTTCATAATTGCACATGTAATGGTAAGGTAGCAATGAACAGATTCTTTGAGTTGTTTGCTTTGATAACGCAATCTTATAATTACACATGGTAGCAGTGAGACGTCTGTTGTAATGCACACGCTAACGCACACGCATCCCTTACATGTGAACACCTGTATTTCTGTACTGATGTGTACTTCTAGCACGTCGTGATCCAAAGTGGAATTGTAATCAGTATGTAAGGCAAATCAAGGTATTTGAACAGAGAGAAGCGAGGTCGCCCACTTTGATTCAAAATGTTTGGTAGGAACAACTGATGGTAAAACTCGGGAAGAATGTGTTTGGTAAGAAAAGAAAAAACGGTCGTGGCGTGTTTACGTCAACATTATTTTTTTCAATATTGTTTTAAAACCTGTGACTTGATATGTTATTATGTTAAACTTCGTTTCCAGTCCCTACCCAGATATATGCTATTTCCTCTCGGCAGTTGTTTTACGCTTGCGTAAAACTTTGCTTGTCATAATTTGTTTGAACTGGAACTTGATAGTTTGATATATATTTTGTATTGGTGACTTATAGGCCCAGTGGGCCGGGTTTATGATATCCTGAAATATTGTTTAATATATGCTTGTTTATACTTGCATGTATATTGTATATACACATGTCACGTTAATAAATGATTTACTTACTTACTTACTTACTTACTTTACTTATAACGCATGCGTTATACTTTTCTTGTTATATCTATATTGAAGGATAGACTCCGATACACAGGACGACTACGACTGTCTTAGAGAGGAAAAATGTCTTGCCAAATAACACACCGACGAAAGTGGCGCCGGCGAGACTTGAACCCGGGTTCTCCGGATTTCAAGTCCGCCGTGCCATCCACTGGGCCACAGGCTGTATGCACTCAAGGAAGGTGACTGTATACAACTAAAATGCTAAAACTTCATTATTTCAATGATACGATTACATCCAAAAGCCTTGGGTTCAAAACAGTCATTCTTTTCTAGCAAACGTGTGTATGCGTGTGTTGTTCTAGGCAGTATCTCTCCTCTGCCAGTGTACCAAGAGAAGAATATCTCAGTGGGATTGTTTTATGCATGGACTGTCACGAGATGCAACATGTCTGTAAGACATATATGCCCATCCCATTGCTACGTTTTGATTGGTAATATCAATTAATGGTAAAGTCTTTGGGATAATAAGGACAATAATGCTCATATCTCGTTTACATAATAGTATGATTTAAAATTACAATATATAATAAGCATAACATATAACATTGAAGTTATTTAAAACAACAACAACAAAAACAAACAAACAAACAAAAAACAACAACAAAAAAACGCTTACACATAAGGATCGGTACCTAGGATATCGGGATAGTACACAATTGAATACTCAACGGTACTATTTCAATAATATTGTTTTATTGACAGTTCTTTGTGCGAATTAAGAGTGTACATTATTAAAACAACAACTAAAAATTAACAATATAAGCCATTTAAAATCTGGAAAATGAGGCATGTGCATGGATTCTGTCCTTAGGATTTTTGATCGTATCTTAGATTTGTTTTCTCTTTGGCTGCAACTGCTTTTGATTATTCAGTAAAATTTTATATATACAAAAACGTTTATGTGTACCTTTTGCTATTTCTTCTGGGTGTTGACGTTATTGTAAAAGGTTTCCTTTTGATGGGATATACTTTTATTTACACTGTCTTGTCAAGAAGGGTTAATAGCGAGGTTGTGTACACATAACATCAATTTAAGTTAACCAATAGGCCGTATTGTCTACTGACCGTTCCAAGTCGCTTACCCTGTATACACCACTATTTATGTTTGTATATTGTCCCATTCATGATTATTTAATTTAAATGTTGTTTTTTTAGTTTGTTGTACAGTGTTAACCTACACGGTGCAATTGCATTTGAGTGCTGTGATTGATATAGGACCATTTTTCTCATTTTAGGTACATATAGATGCTGACACTGTTGCTGACAAAGCTGCAGTAGTCAATGTATTTTATCCAATGCTTCATGTGAATACCAAATTGGTCGATACTTGTTTTACCTTGACCATGCAGCGATCTCCTTTGTGGTTTTCGTGGGTGGATATATAAAATATGCGACTTGTAAACATCGTTAAAATATACATTTACTTACAGTAACAGTTTCAATTGTTTTAATTAATTTAGGTCTTTATAATGTTATAACACATCAAAAGTCCCATTCTTGATAAATATCGATGTTCTTAAACCTTAGTCTGAAGTGATTTTATATAATAAAAAAAGATATACAACTGCAAGTCATAAACAAGAGGTCAAAGAGCCTCGCCTCAAAGTGCTCACATGTTAAAGAAACAATTGCATTAGCAATTTCGGAACACGTAAACCTGTGACAAAACTTGAGTCAAGGGTCACCATTTGAACAGACTTAGTAGAGAACCATAAGCTTATGCTAAAGGCAAATTATTAGACGTTTAGCTCTGGTAGTTTCAGAGAAGATTGTTTTTAAAGATGTTTATTTATAACTCTATGTAAATATGTGACCCCTTGGGTGCAGCCAAATATGACCCCAGGGTCACCATTTTAGCAAATTTGGTAGAGGACTATAAGCTTATTCTACATACAAAATATTAGATGTCTAGCTATTGTAGTTCCAGAAAAGGTTTGTTTTTAAAACACTGACTTTTATAACTCATTGTAAAGATGTGGCCTCTGGGGCGGAGCCAAATAAGACTCCAGGGTCACCATTTTAATTCCTTTTGGAGAGGGCCGTAAGCTTACGTCTCATGTAAAATATTAGACCTCTAGCATTTAAGGTATCAGAGAAAACGTGTTTTTTTTAAAGAAATCTGATTTTTATTTAAAAGGAGAAGATAACTCTAATAACAGGAATCAGCTACCCTGTTGGCACTGCTATCATGGAATTTTCCTTTCTCTACAATGTAATCCATAACATGATACTAGTAAGAATTTGCCACCTGAGATGGTTACGAAAAATTGCCTGGCTCATCGTCTATAGGTAATAAATCTACTGATTTGTAGTCGGGGCGACTTTTTACGGCACAGCACTAAACAAACGCTAGTATGAATATCAATAAATACTGAAATCCATTGGAAGCAACAACACAAACAAGAGATAAATATCTCTCTCTCTCTCTCTCTCTCTCTCTCTCTCTCTCTCTCTCTCTCTACTGCATCCCACTCTATCGAAGATTATGTGCAGATGCGCGTCTGTGCGGTTGTTAGTACTTAAACGATGATAAAAAGAAGAATAAAATAAGGTGACGGTGAAATCAAAGATGAAAGTGTAAACTGGGTTAAAAGATCGATGAGGAACAGTGAGGTGTTTAAAAGGATAAAATACAGTGTTTTGATTTATGGCATTTGGTGGCTAACAGTGCACACTGTTAGAAGGTAAATTGTTCCATTGCACCACCGCAAGCGGTAAAAATGAATATTTGTAGTAGTCTACGCGTGTATGAATTTGACGGAAGGCTAGTGGGTGTGACAGTCTAGATTGTCTCGCGGGATGCTGGATGTATGTCGGCATTTGGATGGTAACTAGTCCGTGGACAATTTTGTAAAACAGACAAAGTCGGGCATCAGAATGTCTTTCTTGAAGAGAGCGTCATTTCAGCATTTCAAGCATATTGGTGACACTAGATTCGTAAGAGTGATCATGTTGTACACACCTGGCAGCTCTTCGTTGGATCATCTCCAGTTTGTCTATATTTTGTTGGGTATGAAGACTCCAGAATGGGGAGGAATACTCAATCACCGGACGGACTAATGCTTTGTAAGCAGTTGATCTTATAGCTGGGTTTTTGCTTCTGATATTACGCTTTAAGAAGCTTTGAGTTGTGTTGCCTGGGTTACTGACCTTTTTTGATATGATCGTTCCAGGTAAGATTGCTGCTTATGTAGACACCCAGGTATTTGACATTGCTGACTGTCTCCAGTATGTGACCGTGCAAAGTTTAAGTTGATGGGATAGGATTCTTTGATCGTGTTACATGAATGACTGTACACTTACCTGGATTGAACTCCATATCCCATTCTTCTTCCCATAGGGTGTCAAGGTTCCGCTGTAGAAGTTGAGCGTCTAGAGACAGCCAGGTACACTGCGGTATCGTCCACAAACAGTCTTACCTTGGACTTGATGTTATCCGGTAGGTCATTATATAAATAAGAAATACAATTGGACCTAGGACTGCGCCTTGTGGAACTCCGGAGGTAACCGGTACTGTGTCAGACTCTTCGTTGTCAATGACTACCTGCTCCAATCTATTGGACAAGAAAGCTCTGATCCACTGTAAGGTCTCCTCCCTGATGCCATATTGGTGCAGTTTGAACAAGAGTTTTTCTTGGCTTACCTTATCGAACGCCTTACTAATATCCAGTAGGATAAGGTCAGTTAGATGCCCACCGACTGTATTGCGTAGCTTGTCTCCCACCAACGTGATCAGTTGTGGCTCATATGAACTTTTAGAACGGAACCCATGCTGTAAATCGTATATCAAGTTGGGTGACTACATTTGAGGCAACAATATGCTCCAGACCTGTGCATAATATGCAGGTTAAATATATCGGCCGGTACTTGGCAGCATCGCATTTCTCACCTTTTTTAAAGAGTGATCATACGTTTGCGTTTTTCCAGTCTTTTGGGACTCTTTCAGAGTCAATAGATTTCTGAAAAATTACCTGGAAGATTGGCGCTATCACGTTACGCAGCTGCTTAGCACCAAAGGCTTGATGTTGTCTGGGTCAGCTGCCTTGTGGGGGTTCAGGACTTTTAGGAGTTTCAGAATACCATTCACAGATATTGTGATTTGAGGCATAACTGGTTGCCGGTTCTTGTCTTTCCCTAGACAATCGAAGGAGGGTAGCTTACCTTGTTCAGTATGGTCTTCTAGGGCAATTTGAGCTAATTGTTTGAGACGAAGTGGGCTCTTGGGTGTAAACACAGACTGGAATTGTTTGTTCAAAATATTTGATTTACCTCTGTTGTGCCGTCTTCCAAGCGAGGGGATATTTCGTTGGAATCTTGCTTTGAGTTTTTCAGCAAAGAGAACGGCTTTTTGGAAATGAAGGAAGACTTACTGTTTTCTGGATCGTCTCTATAGGACAGTCCAAGGATATTATCTATATAGGAGTCGTACGCCTCTTTTAGCTTGGGCTTTACCATATGTTTAGCATCCGAGAAGGCTTGTCTATCTTCGGGTGTTCTATGTTGCTCATACCTCTGAAATAAGCTATTCCCCGTGTGTATGGTTCTCTTAATGTTCTAATTAATCCAAGGTAGGACAGGTTTATTGCTTTTAGTCTTATGTGGTATGTAAGTTGCAATACCTGTTTGAATGGCCATCTTAAATACTGCCCAAAGCTTATTTACAGATATATTTTCATAGCTTAGCATGAACTCGTCTTTAAATTTTGACATGTGCTGTTTGAAGCAATCCCAATCCGTTCTTTTGTACATGGGCATTGCCCTAGGTTTTTGCTTGGTTACCCGAGGTCTGATGTCCACCTCTGCAGGTCAGCAATACTAAGGAGAACGCTAACTTTGTTTACTAGTGTAGGGTTGCTAGTTAAGGAATAAGTCTAGAACATTCTCACCTCTAGTTTGTTCAGTGATCATTTGTGTTAAGTGTGCAAATTCTTCATACAGGTTTATGACCTTGCAGTAAGGTTTAATGGAGGAGATGTTTCCCATGTGAATTTCGGAAAATTGAAATCTCCCAAAATCCAAACGTGTCCTTTGTCCGATTCATTGGGTTTGTAGTAGGCAGCAATGTGTAGTGGTTTAGACCCTACAAGTTCCAATTTGATCCAACGAATTTCACAGTCAGTCTCAAACTCGATGGTTCTGCGAGCTACAAAGTTTCTACTTACCAAGATATGACCACCTTCACCTCTTGACCCTATGTCTTTGATGATAGCCAAGTCACTGTCCCAATAACTATGTCTGTACGGATTTGGTAAACTGATCTTTCTTTATGTTTTATATAGAGACTGAGCATTTAAATTTAATACTTTAAGATGGGTAGCTTTGTAGTTTGGTTCTTCGGACTCCGTGTCTGACGACCGTCTGGCGTGGGAGCTGAAACCGTTAAGAGATGAGAATGTTGATAATAGGGTCATAATAGCCCCGAAACTGTATGGTTGGATGAGCCTCATGCTAAGCATCCCACGAGAAATCGGGATTCCCGCATAGGAAGTCGTACGTTTCGTCGACATTTATTAATCAAGTATTAAATATAGATTTGACTTTATACTTACTTGTATTTAAAAGGTAATGACATTTTAAAGTTTTCTTTGTTGTCTACCATTTTGTTGTCTACCATTTTGTTGTCTACCATATATGTTTAAATACATTTTATTGTAATACATTTATAACCAACACATATTTAATATGCAAAATCAAGTTCTTTTAAACTATATAAATTATTTATTAATAATGATACGCAATCATTCAAATTATGTAAAGGGGCTGGCGTGGCGCAGTCGGTAGCGCGGCGGATTTGTAACCGGAAGCCCCGGGTTCAATCCTCCGTGGTGCCACTGAGTTCCGTCGGTGAGTTCTTGGGCAAGACACTTTACCTTACCCGTCGGATCGGGACGTAAACCGGGCGGTCCCGTGTATCGGTCTATCCTCCGAGCACGTTAAAGAACCATAGCAATCTATTCGATAATAAGAGCAGGGCAGGTTCCCGGATTCCTATGTATCCATCCCCTCTCTCTTGGGCGGCTCTAAATAACCTATACTGTGTTGATGAGCCGTTAAACAACATTCAATTCAATTCAATTCAAATTATGTAAAAGCAAAAGAACACTTTAAAATAGGATTAATACAATAATAATAATAATAATAATAATATATCTAATAATAATGCATAATAATAACAATAATAATTTGGATCGCTTTGGTGTAGTGGTAGAGCGTGTGACCCGGGATCGAAAAGTCATGAGTTCGATCCCCGACATAACCATATCATATCCCTGAGCAGGACACTGTATCTGCATTTGCTTTTCTTGCCAGCCCAGGAAGACACCAAGAGTGATTAAAATAAAGTCAGAGCGCTTTCGTTACAATCGAAATAAAATATGTTTAATCTAATAATAATGACTATTTCACGAGCACAAATAATTATATTTATAAAATATTTACAAAAGAAATGGGATATTTTGCATTTCAGTACTGGAAATATTTTCGAATAGTATATGGGTTCTCTAACAATGGATGTGTGTAGTTTGCGTAGCAAGGGTCTCGGTTTTAAGGTTCGTCCGAATGGCTAGTGAGGCAGAGATAGGAAATGCAGCGGAATTCGCATTCAAGACTCCAGGATCACTTTTAACGAGCGTGCTATGTCGTAATTTTTGGTAGCACAGAATACACCTTTCGTGAAGAAAAAGTGGTTAACAGGGGCAACACGATAAGGATAGTGTTTAGATTTATTATATAAAGGTGTTTCCAAATACGGAACAACGAGCCTAAATCAGTGATACTATTACGGATTTGGATAAGGCAGGTCCTGATTTCGATGAAGGACTGGCTTCCACCAAATATGGGTCTACAATCATATATGTGTTCATAAAAGTCCAAACGCTTGACGTGCCATTGGACAATTGCCAGAGAGACTATAATTGTTCGTTTGTTTGAAGCGTGTGTGACGTCATTGTAGAACATTTTAGGTCATATATGACGGTCGATTTATTTTGTGGTAAAGGCAGACCACCCCATTTTTCATAAGTTGGACCTATAGTACTGTATTCCTCCCGCCATCCGTAAGAATCGACACTTTCTCACTTACAGTTGAGCTCCCAGTGAGATTCGAATCAGCTTAACCCCTCGACCACGGAAGCGATTTATAATTCTTAGAACCACAAACACACCCACGCACAAACGCACGCGCGAACGCGAATGATATATTTGAAACATGTTAAGCTCGACGTTTGTATGATTATATTAAACATTCAAGAACAACATATGTATCATACACAATCGCAAGATCCATTAATCGAATATATGAAAACGAAAATGGTCACCAGGTGACCATATTAGACACGAACGATTTGTACACGTGCATAATTCCCTCATTGCCCTTGAAACAAAGGTAACACTTTCTGAACATATCCAGAAAAAGAACATGGCCGTTAACCGGCCATATAAGATCTGAGCGCAGTTTTTTTATTCCCCTTAAAACACTTGTAACAATTCCTTAAATACCTGGAGGCGTTAGTTAGCAATCGCAAGATCCAATTTGGGAATATATGAAAAAATAAGACTTATTGATCCGAGCGGATTTTTCTTTTATACCTGTATAAGCCCCTCATTGCCATAAATACACATGTAAAAATCCAGAACTCTCTCGAGGCCGTAATCCACAGTCGCAAAATCCGGATTTGGAACGGATGGAGGGACAGACAGACATATTGATTGAAGGCTTTGAACGTCATTTCCTAGTCTCGGCCAGCTTGACCGTATCATGCATATGTCTTACTTGCATAGATCCTGTTTCTGGATCAGTGTAGCATAGCGTAACGAAGAAATCAGAAGCGGGTCGGGTGACCGAGGCTAGTCATTTCCAGAACGTTTTAAGCCACCATGACGGTGATTCGAAGTGGTGTAGGCAGACCACACGCGTATTCCTGGGTAACCAGTACCGTATACCTCCCCTGATCCATAAGAATGGACAGTTTCCGAGGTTCACTTACAAGTCGAGCTCCCACTGGGATTCATACCCGCAGTGGTGAGAGAAGAACATGTTTTAAACATATTTACCCCTATTAAACATATAGTATAAAACCTGGAGGGAACAAATAAGCGACTCTAACAACAGGTAATTTGTTTGTGCGTAATAGTTAAAGCTGTACACTCTACTCGTTAAATGGTACTAACTCACGAATAAGTTGGACGAAAGTCCCAAAAGTTTGTATTTAAGCCATACATAGATCTGTAAACAGAATATTGAAGACGAATTCCATTTTGTACTCTCGAATGATGTATTTTAGACTCTGAGATCTAAACTGATAGACGCTATTAATCAGTGTTAACTTGATGGATGACTCATATAAAATGTATTTCATTATTTGCCTTGATGATTATGATATGTATTTTAGGAATCCACAAAATGTATATGCTTAGACAATATTTTTGTTAATTATAATGGCGTTGTTAATATAACAATTAGTGGCATAGTTAGGTATATAACGTGTAGTTATATCTCAACTGTAATGCCTAAACCCGTTATTATTGCTCTTGTGATGTTTGTGTGTATATGTATTGGATATCTAGCCAGTGTATTGTTTCACACCAATAAATGATTTGATTTAATTTGATTTTAGATGTGTAACATATCGCATTTTTATCTAGCCTTCGTATAGGTAGCATTGAAAAGACGGTTTTCGAATATATAGCATAACGAAATAGTTGTCCAGGACGAGATTCGAACCAGGGACCTTACGCACTTACTTGCTCTTCAAGATCTGATAACATACATATTACTTTGTAGCATGTTTAACATTAAATTGTCATTACACGATAATTAATGCACACGTGCGCATAGACTACTAAATACATTTTCTTTTTAAAAAAATGTTTTTGTCAAGATTGAACATAAACATAGTGTAGCTATAAATCATATCTGCTGGTGGTGGGTTTAAATATGCAGCGTACCTGGTATACCTTCCCTTTCCAACAAAACAAGCATGAAAAAAACAACTATAGCATAATTAATTAGACGGAGCGTCATTATAAGTGTGCGTGTCTTCAAATGTACATTTTTTTAAATTTAGATGTCCACATAATTTAAGGAAAT
Source organism: Cyrtodaria siliqua (assembly GCA_037043455.1). NCBI lineage: Eukaryota > Metazoa > Mollusca > Bivalvia > Adapedonta > Hiatellidae > Cyrtodaria > Cyrtodaria siliqua. The sequence continues at coordinate 30,126 of JAWPHD010014838.1, forward strand.
GACGTCTTAACTGACAGTTGTATTCAAAAGTTGATAGATTACAATAAGACAATAAATGTACGTTATTTAAAGGTTGAAACCCTAGGTTCATTACATTTTCTCTACCTTGCATTTGCTGACATTGCAAAAAAATAAATTTAAATATACACGTAAACACAATTTCCTATAAAAGTGTGTTGTGCTGATCGAAAAACGTCTATACAAAGCGCGCGTCCGAAAAACAATATAACGGCAAAACATTAAAGAAGAATTCGTTTTTCTTCTTCTTTCTTTCAAACTTGTTTGGGAATATAGGATACAAATAACCTAAGTATTACTTAACGTTAGATGTTATCACATACTAGTCTGTGTCAGTCTTATCACATAACTTACGGTGTGGGAGTGGAATAACACCATTCTATATTTTCGATATACAACAAGTTGTATATTCTAGCACGTGCTGTCAAAAAAATCGATAATGACTATAATTTTATGATCCAATTCTCACGGTTTATATGACTAAATTGGTTTCGTGTGTTAAAGCCACAGGCAAAATGCAATAAAAGTTGATATGTGAGTTATGTGATAAATAGAATCTAACATTCGTTCTCATTCATTATTGAATTTATTAAACTCGTTAGCAAAAATGATACAATGCTCGGCAAGAGCCTCGCATTATATCATTTTGCCAACTCGTTTAATAAATTCAATAATGAATGGGTACTCATGTAAGATCCTCTATTTATTTAAGTGGTGTCTATGCATGCATCACGATACAGTAATACAATTTTTAGAAACGATCTTTTTTGTCCTCGTGTAAATAAAGGTCATTAACTAAAGGGATAAAGTTTTGAGTTTGAATCCTTAGTAGTTATAAACGCTAAAGCTATACTTGGTGATTAAATACAATTAACAATAATAAATATACAAACAACTCCTTATAATCAAAACATGTTTAATAAGTTCTACGGCTTGGGTCAATAGTCAAAGTTCTAAGGCTTGCGCCGATATTTTAATATCATGGATGTAGCCATGCAAACGTACTATTTTGCCGAAACGCCAAGACCGTACATGTAAAGAAATAAATCGTGCACGGGTACGTTGTCAGAGAGACGTGCAAAGGTGTTTCTGGTGTATTCTAATACATCTGGTTTTGATATGATTTACGTATCTAATATATAACACGTGAATTGGTACGCTTTACGAATATGCCCCACAAGAAGTAAGCCAACACGTTACAGGGCCAGAACTTTTAAACATATTTTTTTATTGTTTTTGTTTGCGGATTTTAACGCTTATATAAATGAAAAAGCCAGACATAACGGATACTTGACTGTAGCAGACACGCACGACATACATCAATATGGAGTTATTTTTATTATTATTACTCATTTCAGGGGTATCAGGTAAGCTTACTATTTCTTCTGTCATAATAATGTTATAACAACAGATGGTTAGTCTTAATTTTGAATTCACAGTTTAATAAACATTTATCAATACCGACTAGGATATTCTACATTAGTCATCGAAATTCGCGGAAATTTCAACACGACAATGATTGAAAAACGTCATAAACTTATAAACAATGCGATATAAACCAAAAATGACACATACAATTAGTGGAAATTTCATTACTTTTTTTTACAAAAAGAAATAGTGAATATTTGTTCGAATGGTAGTTTAAGATTTATTTTCATCGAGAAATGAGAAAACTTATATTTTCACGAGCACTTTAGAAAATATGCGAGTTTCCTCATTTCGAGATGAAAATAAATTCTATATTCACGATAAACCAATATTTTAAGTTCACAACCTTGAAAGTTATGCAGAAAAAACATATGACGTCAGTGATAACGTCATGAACGTCAACAACGCATTACGTCATTTTCGATATTTCACATGTGAAATATAAACACTGAAAATATAATATAGATATAAAAATCGAACAGGAAAAGCAGCATTCAAGGACGACAGTCAACAGGTATAAAGTTTTATTTTAATCATGTAATCCACTTTTTCACTGGAAAGTATATAATAAAGTCTGTTTTATCCATGTTTTATCTTTACGAAGGCTAAACATTGATTTCTGGCTTATACCGACTTTTTGGGTGTTCTTCGAACATAATCTACTTACCCGTGACTCATTCATTTTCATAAGTTAGTGCCACTTAAAATATAGCGTGTACAGCTTTAACGCTTTACAATAAATTATTAGTTTGCGATCGAAATACACCTTTATTGAAATATATGTAGAACCTCTAGCAATTTGAATCCCATATGAATTGATACTTATAATTTAACAAGAAAAACTCGCAGAGTCATCGAGTTTTCCTGAAGAACATTTTCGTTAATTATTTAACCGAATGATACACCGGCTCCATGTAATGCATGTGCACGTACGAAACTTAATCACATTATGACATTTTGGACTGATACCAATGACTCATCCGGATCGCCTCCAGTCCTTTTAGGTTTTGGGTCAAAACCCTATATCAAACCATGTGCATTTCCTCAGATTTGAATGTACTATTACATATGTATATCATGTAATATACAGTTTAATGTTGTTTTCATGTGTTTTGGTCAGTTCTGATTATAAGCGTAAATTTAATATACTTTTACGAAATGTAATTGGAAGACGAACAAACGTAGACGATTTTAATATATTCCGTTTTTTTCTTCAAAAACGTGGGTATAATAACGGGTCAAATTCGCCATCCCATATATACTATATTTTGTATATTTTAGAGATATATCTATGATCTCTTCATACAAACATGGGATCCTGATTCGGTGCCATTTTCATTCGTATATACTTGTATAAACTAAATATCTCACACAAATAACATCTGTCAAATAACAAAGATGTTATTCTACTACCGCTACTTATTGCATTTGAATGTTTTAATCATATATATGTATTAAAGTAATGTACTGATAGGGTAGATACATATATATAATGTCAAACTGTCCAATTTTCCAGAACACCTGTCATCTTCCAAACTTACTAAAATAATAATTTCCACAGACCGTTTGAGAAGAAAAGACAAGTTTATGGTATTGCTAATAATGACATTTGCAAACTTTAATGATACTGAATAAAAAGTTGACATTAAAGGGGTTGATGCACTGTTTTCAAACAACGTTTATTTTAAAAGGCTCTGAAAAAGCTGAAATTATTATCAAATGCCATGAAAAACAAAGAAAATATGATCTATTCTATTGAAAAGTTGCAAGAAAACATAAATGGAGGCTGCCATCTTGGAACGATGATGTCATCGCGCCTTTTTTCCATACACTGCATATTGACAAAATGTTTTTTAAACAAAGAAAATCACTGCAAAAGAAAAACAGCCATACAATTCATACATTTTACACCTGTATATTTATTTTTATTCAATTTGCAGTGATTTTCTTTGCTTTAAAATGTATTATGTCAATATGCCATATATGGTAAAATGGCGCGATGACGTCATCGTTCAAAGATGGCCGCCTCCATTTTTGTTTTTTGCAACTTTTCAATAGGTCATATCTCCTTTGTTTTTCATGGTATTTTGATAATTATTTCAGCTATTTTCATGTTTTTCAGAGCCATATTAAATAAATAGGGGTTGAAAATTGTGCATCAACCACTTTAATATGCATTTGGTTGAAAATGAGAAAATAAGCACACATTGCATCACATGTGTACTCGCACTTTAAATATACGTTATTGTTTTTCTTTTATATACAAGCAACATATATATAACGTAATTAGCAACTGGAACCAAATATTCCTAATTTGTCTAAATTCAACGTTTGCCCACGTAGCATTCCGGAATTGAACCGCGCATTTTGAGAATTCCGATAATGTCACGCATTTTAAAAGTTCTTAACGCAAAGCAATTCCGGAACTGTCTATATTTTCATTTTGCGCATAACTTATGTATAATATATGCATTTGCTACGGATATGCATATTTCCCTATATTACTTATAGAAATGTGCCTCACACATTCTAAATCACATCTATAACGATGTGTACGTGCCATAATAACTATTATCTTTATTATGCTAAATACGTTAATTTTTACCTTTTAGTGTCAGCTGTTCCAGCACGTAAGTAAATAAAGTATATTTCCGATTTTCATGAGAGAGAGAGAGAGAGAGAGAGAGAGGGGTGGGGGAGAGAAAGAGAGAGAGAGAGAGGAGATTGGAATGCACATTAATATATTCAATTAGGATGGTGGACTTTTGTTTTTGAATGTATGATTCTATACTATTAATTTGTATTGTAAAAAAAATGAAACCGGGGCATATCATCGGACAGCAGGTAACAAATAGATGAAGGCTGTATTAAGGAAATGTATTTATCTACATAATTTAATCAATTCAAGTTTAAATCCAAAGGTTGGCAATTTTGAAATGAAAACCAAACAAACCTGGTTTTGGCGAAACACACATCACATTTTAAACACGTTTTCCTCGTTTCACAGCTGAACGCGGATGTCTTCTAGCCCCGTCATATGACCAATCGGGAAATCAGGCTCATTGCGGTGGGTTTGTTGGTGCCCAATGTCCATCACTGTCGGACACGTGTACGTATTATCCAGGTGGCGCTGATTATGGACCATGTTGTCTAGGTTGTGGCGCTGGTATTCCGTCCCCACGAAAAACATGTAATACGACATCCGGCTGCCACCGCCGAAGAGAAAGATGTGTTAAACCCGTCCACAGACCAAATGCACTCGGTGTGTGCTGCAGCAGCTCGAGTATGTTGTGCTTATGTTAAAGTGTAACATTCATGTTTGTTTTAATGTAATCTATTTTGATGATTTTGAAATATTGAGTATTCAATGAAATGTAAAGTTGAAACAAATCTTCATGTGAACAAGTGAAATTAACAATTAAAGTAGTTTGAATAATATTTTAGATCTTGAGACTCTTACGTATTTTAAATCTTGAGAATGTCGCAAAGAATATATTACTCTGTTTTCTATTAACTGTATATATGTATTTCAATTTAATATTGTTGCATGTTCTATATTTCTTGTTTCATATCTATCGTGAATTTGATTTTATTATTGACATCTGCTTAACATGCTTAACATGGCATTTATTACGCATTTTAACAATTATCTAAATAACAGATATGATCACGTGACTTTGTCAAGGTATATGGTTTCACATTTAGTGGGGCGGGTCCGAAGCATCGCTGTCACGCGATCTTTCTTAATTTGGGGAGAACTGATTTTTATTGAATAGGGTTAAGTGAGTGGAGTTTGGAAACTGAAGTAAGAAACATGTAGAATGGAAACAAGAATTTAGCGCTTCGGCGCCGTGTATATACATGTATAATTTAGGTCTAGAAATGTGTTGTGAATATGTAAAACTGTACATTTATCGCATAATTAAGAGAAAGTTAACTGTACAATGGATGGAGTTGAGCTAACTCCCGTGGAAACGAACATTTGGAAAGATACACGCAAACTTAAGAGAAACTTTACAAAGTACATAGAAATTAAATGCAACGTTAACAACGACACATAAAATTGGATTAAACACAGAAACAGAACAGAATAAAAACGAACGACACACATTCTAATATAACACTTGTATGACGTGATTTAACAAGGTGGCGCATTGCCAGAAATACGTCTATGACTTACGAACGCATTGATAGAAGTACGCCTATGACTTACAATAATAAATACTGATAAAGGTGATCCTTTGGGAGCAACAAACACAATTAAGAGAATAAAGCAGCAGAGTAAGTTTTATTGAGTCTGTTCATGAGAAGTAATGAAAAAAGCAACACCTCTCACGACCCCTAGCCTTTTGACGCTTTACTAGAATACGCCCATGACATTGAAAGGTGACGCATTGCTAGAAATACGTCTATGTGAGAGCACACAAAAGCACATGCACACGCATTTATCTCAGCAAGTGAGTTCAACTGATACCCAAGGGTAAGAGAGTTGTTAAATGTCAAAGCTATTGCCCCAAAAGACGAACATTTCCTAATGGAATAAACTGAAAATTATCACACAAAATGGATGCTGACATTCACTAATTTAGGTATCTTACACAGTTATGTCTCATAGATGTCAAAATGGTGCTAAAGATTTATTGTATCACACCTGTGTAGAAAACTTTTGTTGTACACCCACTTATTACTTTATAAGAGTTTTAAGGTGGGGTTATGAATATTAGTTTTACATCCTTTACAGAGCCAAGTTTGTTTGACATAGTATACGGTTAGTTTCAAGTAAAACTCGAGTCTGTTGAAGAAAGTCTGCAAACAATTGCTTAAACAACTGAAGATTGCAATACCTCTATCATTTAGGTCATGGTCACGGTGTCCGATCGGTTAAGAAAAAAAATCAGGGGAAAGAAAAATAAATTATTTATGAAAGACTGTGTTAACATTGGCTAAGAAAAGAAAAAAACTGTAAATAGTGATTTTAGTGGTTTATTTAACAAGGATAGATAAATTTAAGTCGAAAAAGTGTAGGATGAAAGACTTTCTGACGAAGATGACAATCAAAATGGTGGCAGCCATGTTGAAAATTCGCAAGAAAACTAACAAGATGGTATTTTGAGGTAGTGAAAGGAAGTAAATATATATATAAAAATCGAACAAGAAAAGCAGCATTCAAGTACGACAGTCAACCACAAACACACACAGAAACAAAGAACACATTTGAAGATGAATAAAAGGCAAAATAAGGCATCACAAACATAAAAGGGTTGACAATAGGGCTACCGCCTTAGAACGGTCAGTGGCAAAAAATGCAGCTGGGGTGCACCAAACCTCACACTTACCCTGCCGTCAACTCAATACAACGGGACAGTGTAAATAAAGAAATTACCACCATGAACTATTTTCTAACCAACATGGCAGCATTAATAGGCAATATAAGTAAAACACAAAGATGCTCGTGTATATATAAATACAAAAAAAACAATAGCCTAGAAAGCCACTTGACAAAAGCCAGAGCAACAAGAGAATAAACCATTGAAGGCACGACAAGACAGGACTGCAGGCAAACATCAAACGTCAACGTCCTTTTGGGCTTAAGGTAGAGGTCATCAGCCTGTCCGGTCATCGCACAATTAAAGAGGAAAGCATAGTGGTGAACTGTAAATGGGTCCACCACCACGCATGCAGTGCATTGCAAAATGATAGGGTCATAACCTCTTTTGATGAACCTTTTAACAAATTGAACAAAGATAGTATGAAAGTGATCATGGCCAAGGATCATACGAAGTTTGTTAATCACGTCAATGGAAGTCAGGTTGTGGTAGTCATTGTCGCAGAAGAGTTCTTAAATTACTTTTATATTCGAAAAAAAAATCAAGGTTACGATAATAAGATTTTGCAAAGGTTTTACGAAGTTTATGGTAACAGTAACCCTGATGGAGTAGTGTTTAGCTAAACAAAGATTACGAATATTAAAGTCCTCAACTCGAGTACAAGCTCTAGAAAAACGAATAAGTTGAGACACATAGAGTCCATAAGAAGTTGCTCGGGGAACATCCCCATCTAAATGGGGATAATAAAAAATATCAAAATTAAAATCATCTCTCTTGTCATATATTTTGCTAATTATTTCACCATTTTCAATGGAGAGATGTAAATCAAGAAAAGAAGCGTTAGTATCAGAAATATTAGCTTTGTTAAGTTGAAGTTCTTAAGGGTATATATTATTAACCATAGTGGAAAAGAAATGGTTGTCAATGAGAGGTGTCATTAAAGGCCTCACGAACATCTTCCTGGGTATCTGGTGAAAGGCTCAACATGAAATCTCTTTCATAGCAATATAAAAAAAATCTGCGACAAGGGGTGCACAGTTCGTACCCAAAGGGATACCAACAAATTGTATGTAAACGGTCGTTCCATACCAGACGAAAATATTATCTAATAGGAAGATGAGTGCTTCACAGACCTTTTGGCAAGTCCAGATAGTGTAATTGTCTAAACGCTTTAATATTATTACAGGCCAAACATGTAGTATTTTCCCTAGCGAATGTTTTTTTCAGTAAGAGCAAAAAGCTTATCTTTCATAAGATGATGTGGTAATGTCGTATATAGTTTAAAGAAGTAATAAGTGCTAATAGATGAAACTTGACGTTTATTGCAACATTCATCAAGACCGTCTCCTAAATTTTTAACAGACCAAAACAAATTAATCCCAGAGTTTTCTTAAGTTTTATCACACTATTCTTTAATGTGATCTTTAACGGCAGTAAGACAAGAAGTTAAAAGTTTGGAGATGTTTGTGGTGGTGCAGGCACTAGAATTCGAAATAAAGCGGGTCTTATACGGATTTTTATGTAATTTAGGAATCCAGTACATAGTTGGCAGTTTGTTCATAAAGTTGTATATAGTTTAGAGAAGTCATAAGTGCTATTAGATGAAACGACGTTTATTGCAAAAGGTATCAAGAACGTCTCCTGAATTGTAATAGACCAAAACAAATTAATCCCAGAGTTTTCCTAAGTTTTATCACAATATTGTTTAATGTGATCTTTAACGGCAGTAAGACAAGAAGTTAAAAGTTTGGAGAAGTTTGTGGTGGTGCAGGCACTAGAATTCGAAATAAAGCGGGCCTTATACGGATGTGTATTTTATTTAGGAATCCAGTACATAGTTGGCAGTTTGTTCTGTTTTTCGTCTACACCTGAGCCTTGAAAGTAGTGCACCGTGTGATATGTGTGGAAACAAAATCATCCTCAGTAGAATGAACTGGAGTATACGAATTAGTGCTACCGAGTTCCAGAAATAAAACATTGACGTAGTAAAACTGAAAAAAGCAGAAAGGAGGTACATTAAACATTAGCAATGAAACGAGCAATGGGAGAACGACTCTGATGATCGATGGCAGCGTGCTGTTTGTGACTGCACTTTCATGGAACTGGGTGACATGCTTCTCTCATGTGAATATAGTGGCAACCACAGATGTATAAGTTGTCTAGGTATAAGTAAAACTGTGTATAAGAACATAAGTGGGCGAGCTGACCTACCATGGTTCTGTAGTAACTGTATTGTAAAGTCACTCGAACGTCTCAAGAAAACAAAAAACATAGAAGGTAGATGTTCAGAGTCTATTCAATGGTAGAAGAAAAGGTGAGGAAAATAGAAAAAGATATTGGTGCAGTCAAAGACAGTTTGACGCACATGAAATCTGAGATTATAGCGGAGGTACAAAAGTCTGTGTACAAAGAGTGGGGTTATAGCTTAAGTGAAATAGTTATGACTCAGCCAGGTACGAGTACCTCAGAAAATACTGATACAACTGTTAAGAAAGTAACTTCAGAAATGCAAGCTAGATTTGACAAATGTAATAATATTGCATTTTTTAAAGTAAACGAGTCTTTGAACGTAATCTGAAGGCCGATATACACTTTTTTTTATTTAGAGTCAATGATGAGGGTATGTGAGAAGATTGGGGTCACAACTGAGGAAGAAGATTTTGTACATATCAAGTGAATAGGTAAAAGAATAAAGCTAAAAAGGTAAACAATGAGGAGTTAATTGTGCCACGTATTTTGATTGTAACATGTACAGTATCTGCTTAAGCCAAACTAATAAGTGCATATAAACTTGGTCAATCTGAATCTTATAAAAAATAAACAGGGATTACACATGACACGACTGAAGAAGATAGGGACAAATACTACATGGGAAAGGCGGATAGTGAAGGTACAAAAGGCAGAAATGAGCAGAGAGGGGCTCCTTGTGGGTTAAAGAACAGTGGTTACATTGACTCCAGTAATAATGTAAATAATGTATATACGTTTAATGTTTTGGTTTTAAATGTTGATGCATTAGATTTTGATAAATTGATTGAACTGAAGGCGCGGTTGTCTTTGATGAGCAATACAAGTAGATATAAAAAATCAAACAGGAATTCAAAAACCACAGTCAACCAAAAACACAGAAAAACAAATAACAACTTCAAAGATGAGTAAAATGCAAGATATGACATCACACACATAAAAAGGATGGCAATAGGGCTACCGCCTTTGAACCGCCAGTGAAAAATATATCTGAAGTAAAACAATAGAACTTTAAATATGAAAGGGAATTATCTGAATATAATATAGATGGTTGAAATCGTCCTTAGACTGTGACTTCAATGAATATATATCAGTTGAGCTTGAACTGAACCAAAAGGATAAACTGTTATTCACAGCTGTCTATAGAAGCCCAAGGTCTGACGATATTAATAATAGTAATTTGAATATATTGCTTAAAAGTATTGCAGAAAAGAATTTTCACATACAATTTAACTTCCCCTGTATTGATTGGCATTGTAATAGTAAGGAAGGTGGTCCTGCAAATGTAATAATACGAGTTCATAGAGACTATATGTGACAGCTACTTATCAACATGTCTTTCTTGATCGATCTCATTTTTAGCAACGAAGAAGGTATGGTTAGGGATGTAGTACTAGACTCTCCACTGGGTAAGAATGATCATGTAAAAATTATCTTTCAGTTTAATGCATATGCCTAGGGAAAGGGAAGGAAACGTTCAGATATAGATATGAATGGGCAGATATAGATATGAATGGGCAGATATAGATATGCATGGGCAGATATGAATGGGCAGCTGTTAGTTTCAAGGTACGACTGTTTGCAGATGACTGTTTGATTTACATAGAAGTTAGATCACCCTCGGACGCTACACTATTGCAGAAAGACCTGGACAGCTTAGCACACTGGGAACAGAGATGGAAGATGTTCTTCAACATTGACAAATGCCACATCATGCACATTACAAGATCTAAAAAAAACTATTAACACTACTTACAAAATAAATTATTAATCAAACACTCTCAACAGTAAACCAAGCTACATATCTCGGGGTGGAATTCACATCAGACTTATCATGGTCCCCACATGTCAACAAAGTTACAAATAAAGCTAGCCAAAGCCTAGGATTCCTAAAACGCAACCTACACGCTGCAAGACCCGAGACTAAACAAGCAGCATACTGCTCCATAGTCCGACCAACCCTCGAGTACAGCTCCTCTGTATGGGATCCGTATCATATCAAGGATATACAGAAACTTGAAGGGGTACAACGGAGAGCTGATATATTTGTGTGCAACAACTATTCCAAGGCTCCGGGCACGGTTACCAATATACTATCAAACTTGAAATGGGACTCTCTTGAACACAGAAGGCAAACCAGTCGCCTTTCTCTTTTCTACAAAATAGTTTACAACCAGGTCGACATCCTACCTTCTCAGTACTTAACGCCATATACCCGTCAAACCAGACACAATCATCATCTAGCATATCAAAAACCCATCACCACAGTTGACTATTATAAATATTCATACTTTCCTCGCACAATTACAGCTTGGAATTCCCTGCCATCGCATGTAGTCAGTGCTGACTCGATCCTCGGATTTAAGTCAGGGCTGGCTACATTGCCATTCCCATAGTAAATTATACAATCCTTCTTTATGTTTTAACCTGCACAGCTAATATTCTTGTCTTCACAGTGACAGTGTCTTGTACATTACTATCGGCATTTTTATAGGCATATTTTATTCGCACTAGTTTTTATCACATTGTCTTGTTCTCCTGGGTGTATTGAGTAGCTTGGGAAACTTGACAATCTTTCACTTTTTTAACCCCCCACGCATGGCCATATAATCTTAATTGATTATTTGCCATTATTGCAAAAGAAGAAGAAGAAGAATGTCAAAATGAATACAGCATTATCAATTAACTGGGAAGAATCTTTTAACGACTTGAGTGTGAATGAACAGTGGGATAAATTGTTACAAAGTGTTAGCTCAGTAGTTAATGAATATGTTCCATCAATGAAAATAAAACCTTCTTTAAATATAAGAATCATAAATATGGATAAAAAATTACTGATTATGGAATATGTTTACCAAAAGTGGCGAAAATACAGCAAGGACAGAATACAACAGAGTAAAAGAAATATAAAAAAGATTGGACAGGGAAAGTAGCATTCAAGGAGGACAGTCAACCACAAAACACAGAAACAAACACGCAAACAGACAAACAAGAAGGCAGAAGTAGTAATAAAGGCAAACGACAGCACAAACAGAAAAGGGTTGACAATCGGGCAACCGCATTGGAACGGTCAGTGGCAAAGTAAGCCACTGGGGGTGTTAAACCGGTTCTAGGGTGCACCAAACCTCACACTTACCCTACTGTCATCCCATTAAAACAGGACAGTGTAAATAAAGAAATAAGGAAATCCCCGCCATGATCTAATCTCTAACCAACAAGGCAGCATCAATAGGCAATATAAGTAGAACACAAATATGCTCGTTTAAATATAATACAAAAAAACAATAGCCTAGAAAGCCACAATGAAGGTACTCAATGACTTGGCAGAAGCCAGAGCAACAAGAGAATAAACCATTAAGGGCACGACAAGAAAGATCATAGACAAACATCAAACGCCACCGTCCCAATGGGCTTTAGGTACGTGTCATCATAGGGTCCACAGCCTGTCCGGTCATCGTACAATTAAAGAGGAAAGCATAGTGGCGAACTGTAAAAGGGTCCACCACCAAGCATGCAGTACATTGCAAAATGATAGGATCATAACCTCTTTTGATAAACTTTTTAACAAGTTTAACAAAGATAGTATGAAAGTGATCATGACCAATAATCTTACGAAGTTTATAAATCACATCACCATAGAAGACAGGTTGTGATAGTCCTTGTCGCAGAAGAGTCCTTAAATTATTTTTATATTTGGAAAGAAGATCAGGTTTACGATAATAAAAGTTTGCAAATTACTGATTGAGTAGCTTTTTAGTTATACAAAGATTACGAATATTAAAGTCCTCAACTCGAGTACAAGCTCTTGAAAAACGAATAAGTTGAGACACATACACCCCGTAAGAAGTTGCTCGGGGAACATCCCCATCCAAGTTGGGATAATTAACAATGTCAAAATTAAAATTATCTCTCTTGTCACAGATTTTGCTATTTCACCATGTTCAATCGAGAGATCTAAATCAAGAAGAGAAGCGTTATTATCAGATATATTAGCTTTGTTAAGCTGAAGTTCTTTAGGATAAATATTATTAACCATAACTGGGAACGAAAGGGTTGTCAATGTTCAATATGTTCAATATGTCATCCAGATACCGAGAGGTGTCATTAAAGGCTTCAATAACATCTGCCTGGGTATCTGGTGAAAGACTCAACATGAAATCTCTTGCATAGCAAAATAAAAACAAAGCTGCGACAAGTGGTGCACAGTTCGTACCCATAGGGATACCAACAATTTGTCTATAAACGGTGGTTCCATAATTGACGAAAATAATATCTAATAGATAAACTAACAAACTTCATAGCAAGTCCACATATTATAATTGTCTAAACTGCCGTTAGTAAAAAACGCTTTAATATTATTACATGCCAAAAATGTAGTATTGTCTCTAGAAAATAAGACATCAGATAAGAAGAATAACGGGTACGTATAATAATTTTTTGTAAAAAGGATTGTAGATAAGGTAAAGACACTACCGAAAGCATTCTGGAAGTATGTCCAAAAGAAAAATCAAACAAAACTTTTATATCAGGTTCATATTTTGACAATAAAATAAATGTTACCAAGATAGACTGTGAGAGGGCTTATGTTTTAGCTGAGTTTTTCACTTCCGTTTTTACCATAGCCAACAAAGACACACTTCCTGTTATAGAACCATATAACGTGCCATAATTAAGCGGCACTATTATTACACCTGATATGGTGAAAAAGCTAAACAAGTTAAAAAATAAATTAGTCACCTGGACCAGATGGACTAGACTCGAGAATATTAAACTAACTTATAACACATAACACATATTGATAACACATATTCCCTGTCCGATCTTTTTATATTTCTTAGCGAGGCACTCTCTGTTCCTATGTCGATATTAATACATATATATAGCATCAGGCAATATACCGGATTACTGGAGATGTGCTAACATTACAGCAAGATCAAGATCAAGAAATTTTATTTCATAATTTAGGCCACCGGCCCATCATAAGAAACAAGTTGAACAACATAATAACATTATTATACATCACATGGATGAAGAGATATGAATACAACATGTTTATAATAATTTCAGATTACAAATATAGTATGTATAAACAAATTAAGCAGAAACTTTACGTTTTGTCTATATATAATATCTACTTAAAATTCTTCATGTAAACTGTATATTTATCTAATTCAAGAAATTGTTATCGATAATCTGCTTTTCGTTTGATCTATATATAAATTTTGCACTGGATAAGATATCATTAGTATTTGTACATGACATAAGTTGATAACACATATTCAAATATCTGTTAACCAGCCAATGTGCTTTGAAAAATAGAATTCAATATACCTCACATTCTCTACATTCCATTATTAAGTAAAATTTATCTTCAATTACTGATATATTTCTAGCATAACATAAAGGACACAACCTCATATTTCTTTCTATATTTCTAAGTGTCTACCCTTTTCAATCGCTAAAGTATGACAAGAACATCGAAATCTAGATAGAGAACTTCTTAGCATATATGACATTTCCATAGAGAGATAAATTATTGTTCAATGTTAAGCAATGATTTATAGTGTTTGTAATAATAAGCTTTACTTGATACACCAACCTTTCCATACCATATTTGCTTATACAAATATTTACTCTTTGCTTTAACATAGTCAAAGACAAAGTTGGATTGCCGATCTCATGTGAAAGCCATGCATACCCAAAACCAAATTTGTACAATAAACTTCTAATTTCGCTGGCCCGCGTGTGCCTACCTGCCTCGTCCAAACGTTTTAACATGTAAAAACATTGTTTTGGGTACCTATGATTTTCCAACGAGATAAGCTTAAGCCAGTACTGGATACATCTTGGAATATAAGTTGTAAATAATGGAGTTCGACTGCACTCTCCCAAAGCAAAAAGTCAACTGCTTGCAATGGTAAGTTACAATGAATTTTACAAAATTTATATGAACTCTTTCCAAATTCTCATAATACGTATAACCCCATATTTCTGATCCATATATAATAGTTGATTTGACCATACTATTCAATTAATTTAAATATACCATTGGATTGAAATCTTCCAAATTTACTTTGATGCCATAGCTTTAGTTGCTTGTTTTGCTAAGTTTACGTGTGTTTTTATCCATGACAGTTTTGGAGTAATATGCATACCAAGATATTTATAAAATGAAACACATTCAAGTTGTTTACCAACGCTCATTTGATTTAATAATACCACATGTTCAAAAAACAATTACTTTGGTCTTCTTTAAGTTAATTTTCATGCTAGGAGATTTGCAAAATTTCTCAATAGCATTAGTTTGATGACTGTGTCAGCAAAACTTTAACGTCATCAGCATACATTAACGCTAAAATGTTTTCAATTTCATCTGAAACAAATACACCTTGTCCATATTCTGAACGTAAAATGGATATCAAATCATTAATAAATAATGAAAATATAATCGGACTTGCAACACACCCCTGTCTTGTACAGACCGTAAAATTGAAAAAAAGTCTGTTAAGCTGTTGTCGACCTTGACACATGATTTCAATTTTACTGTAAAACTTAAAAGTATTTATGTGTGTTTCTTTTAAAATCCTGCATATACATGTATACAGGGCTTTATATGATCATCCCAGTTGTATATGAATATTAATATGATATATGTATCCGTTTCAATATTTAATCTTAAAAATTGTACCTTTTTACTCTGAGAAAGATTTTTACTTCACTATTGAACCTAAGGATATAAACCGAGTAACACAAATTGTATGACCTACTGAAAATAAGGTGAAATTTCAACATCTGGAAAGTATGAATAAGATACAACAGACTGTAATATGTTGTATACACATTGTAATTTTCTTTTTTTGTCAATCCGGCCCTTTTGACAAATTTCGATTTTGAAATGTTTGCTTCTCGCGCTCAAATTCAGCATTTCCAAAAATCTCTGGCTTTTTCTTAATTTTATAATGGTAGCCCTGTGAGAATAAATTGAAATTGTCACCCACAAGTGATTTATTACATATATTATGTATTCTGTGATAAAATATAGAAATTTTCCAGTTTGAGAAAATCTATAACATATCCCTTCCTCTACTGTGCTATCTCGCCTAGTGCGCAAGATAGCACAGTAGCCAAATGTTATGAACTAAACGATAGTAGTCACGATATTACGTCACGAATTGACGTCATGATATTACTCCGCACTGTCGCCAAAGGAGTGACAGAAGAAGGAATACTTGTGGCAAAAGAAGATTGGAAAGAAATTCATCACAGAATATATATATTATATAGTTTAATAGTTTAATTAACATTTTTGTCGTGATACGCAAAATAATTCACTCGTGAAAAATATTCTTGTGATATAGAAACCCGTGCGAAAACACACTCGTTTCTATCTCGCAAGAATCTTTCTCACTCGGGAATTATTTCCCGTATTACTTCAACAATGTTAATTAAACTCTATATAATCATAGATCTACATACTCCGTACCTGTATATCCATGGAAAGATTAAACTAATTACTGCAGTTATATATTCTTACACTGCCGTTCTTTTTACTTTTTCTATATACGTGTACGTTAAATGACCACTGTTTCACAATGATGCGGACACGAACATATCAATAACATTCTTATCATAAGCAAAAACATAAAAATTCAACGAGAGTAACGTGTTGTTTACACATGACTTTTTTCTGTGCGCCTCGTTTGATTATGTTAATTAGGAAGTGTGTATGTAATTTTCCCGCGTCGATGTGATTGGTCAAACCTTTATGACGTCATTTTCCGGAAATCGATCGCGCACCTGTTTGTGTTGTGTGTAGGTAAACTTCATACTTGTAAAACGCACATTTATTAACGGTTGTTGAGCAAACGGAATACGGCATTGAAATGCAACTATAATAAGCTTTCATTTAGAGTAATTATTTTTTCCAATTTGGAGGTCTCTTTAAATGGTACTAACTCACGAAAAGGTTGGACGAAAGTCCCAGAATTTTGTATTTAAGCCATACATAGATCCGTAAACAGAATATTGAAGACGAATTCCATTTTGTACTCTTGAATGTTGTATGTTAGACTCTGAGAGATCTAAACTGATAAACGCTATTAATCAGTGTTTTCCATCGTTTAACTTGATGGATGACTCATATAAAATGTATTTCATTATTTGCCTTGATGATTATGATATGTATTTTAGGAATCCACAACATGTATATGCTTAGACAATATTTTTGTTAATAATAATGGCGTTGTTAATATAACAATTAGTGGCATATTTAGGTATATAACTTGTAGTTATATCTCAACTGTAATGCCTAAACCCGTTATTATTGCTCTTGTGATGTTTGTGTGTATATGTATTGGATATCTAGCCAGTGTATTGTTTCACACCAATAAAATGATTTGATTTAATTTGATTTTAGATGTGTAACCTATCGCATTTTTATCTAGCCTTCGTATAGGTAGCATTGAAAAGACGGTTTTCGAATATATATCATAACGAAATAGTTGTCCAGGACGAGATTCGAACCAGGGACCTTACGCACTTACTTGCTCTTCAAGATCTGATAACATACGTATTACTTTGTAGCATGTTTAACATTAAATTGTCATTACACGATAATTAATGCACACGTGCTCATAGACTACTAAATACATTCTCTTTTTAAAAAAATGTTTTTGTTAAGGTTGAACATAAACATAGTGTAGCTATAAATCATATCTGCTGGTGGTGGGTTTAAATATGCAGCGTACCTGGTATACCTTCCCTTTCCAACAAAACAAGCATTAAAAAAACACTATAGCATAATTAATTAGACGGAGCGTCATTATAAATGTGCGTGTCTTCATACAATGTTATACGTACATTTTTTTAAATTTAGATGTCCACATAATTTAAGGAAATGACGTCTTAACTGACAGTTGTATTCAAAAGTTGATAGATTACAATAAGATAATAAATGTACGTTATTTAAAGGTTGAAACCCTAGGTTCATTACATTTTCTCTACCTTGCATTTGCTGACATTGCAAAAAAAATTTTTTTAAATATACACGTAAACACAATTTCATATAAAAATGTGTTGTGCTGATCGAAAAACGTCTATGCAAAGCGCGCGTCTGAAAAAGAATATAACGGCAAAACAATAAAAAAGAACTTATTCGTTTTTCTTCGTTTTTCTTTAAAACTTGTTTGGGAATATAGGATACAAATAACCTAAGTATTACTTAACGTTAGATGTTATCACATACTAGTATATGTCAGTCTTATCACATAACTTACGGTGTGGGAGTGGAATAACACCATTCTATATTTTCGATATACAATATATTCTAGCACATGCTGTCAAAAAAATCGATAATGACTATAATTTTATGATCCAATTCTCACGGTTTATATGACTAAATTGGTTTCGCGCGTTAAAGCGACAGGCAAAATGCAATAAAAGTTGATATGTGAGTTATGTGATAAACAGAATCTAACATTCGTTCTCATTCATTATTGAATTTATTAAACTCGTTAGCGAAAATGATACAATGCTCGGCAAGAGCCTCGCATTATATCATTTTGCCAACTCGTTTAATAAATTCAATAATGAATGAGTACTCATGTAAGATCCTCTATTTATTAAAGTGGTGTCTATACATGCATCACGATACAGTAATACAATTATTAGAAACGATGTGTTTTGTCCTCGTGTAAATAAAGGTCATTAACTAAAGGGATAAAGTTTTGAGTTTGAATCCTTAGTAGTTATAAACGCTTGGCGATTAAATACAATTAACAATAATAAATATTCAAACAACTACTTATAATCAAAACATGTTTAATAAGTTCTACGGCTTGGGTCAATAGTCAAAGTTCTAAGGCTTGCGCCGATATTTTAATATCATGGATGTAGCCATGCAAACGTACTATTTTGCCGAAACGCCAAGACCGTACATGTAAAGAAATAAATCGTGCACGGGTACGTTGTCAGAGAGACGTGCAAAGGTGTTTCTGGTGTATTCTAATACATCTGGTTTTGATATGATTTACGTATCTAATATATAACACGTGACTTGGTACGCTTTACGAATATGCCCCACAAGAAGTAAGCCAACACGTTACAGGGCCAGAACCTTTAAACATATTTTTTTGTTGTTTTTGTTTGCGGTTTTTAACGCTTATATAAATGAAAAAGCCAGACATAACGGATACTTGACTGTAGCAGACACGCACGACATACATCAATATGGAGTTATTTTTATTATTCTTATTCATTTCAGTGGTATCAGGTAAGCTTAATATTTCTTCTGTCATAACAATGTTATAACAACAGATGGTTAGTCTTAATTTTGAATTCACAGTTTAATAAACATTTATCAATATAATGTTACTCTTAAAGTACAATAAACAATCAAAGATTTCACGTAGGTACAGGATATTTTTATAAAATTAAAAAGAAACATATCATACCATATATACATACACTTTTTAAAATAAATTTAAATGCATCTATACACAGACTGCAATTAGGTATTATAGAAGAGAAATAGTGTTATAGTATAAAAGAAAGGCCAGAATCATACACACTCGTTTTTCTAGACTGTTACCGTTTTACTATTCCGTGCGTAAATTTCGCTCAGTAATCGTGTCAGATATACGTTATTCTTCGTTTCTGCAACACTGGCTTACCTAAATATGCCATACCGGATATTCTTCATTAGTCATCGAAATTCGCGGAAATTTCAACACGACAATGATTGAAAAACGTCATAAACTTATAAACAATGCGATATAAACCAAAAATGGCACATAAAATTAGTGGAAATTTCATTATTTTTTTACAAAAAGAAATAGTGAATATTTGTTCGAATGGTAGTATTTCATCGAGAAATGAGAAAACTTATATTTTCACGAGCACTTTAGAACGAGTGAAAATATGCGAGTTTCCTCATTTCGAGATGAAAATAAATTCTATATTCACGATAAACCAATATTTTATACTCACAACCTTGAAAGTTACGCAGAAAAAAACATATGACGTCAGTGATAACGTCATTAACGTCAACAACGCATTACGTCATTTTCGGTATTTCACATGTGAAATATAAACACTGAAAATATAATATAAATATAAAAATCGAACAGGAAAAGCAGCATTCAAGGACGACAGTCAACAGGTATAAGGTTTTATTTTAATCATGTAATCCACTATTTCACTCGAAAGTATATAATAAAGTCTGTTTTATCCATGTTTTATCTTTACGAAGGCTAAACTTTTACGCATTGATTTCTGGCTTATACCGACTTTTTGGGTGTTCTTCGAACATAATCTACTTACCCGTGACTCATTCATTTTCATAAGTTAGTGCCACTTAAAATATAGCGTGTACAGCTTTAACGCTTTACAATAAATTATTAGTTTGCGATCGAAATACACCTTTATTGAAATATATGTAGAACCTCTAGCAATTTGAATCCCATATGAATTGATACTTATAATTTAACAAGAAAAACTCGCAGAGTCATCGAGTTTTTCTGAAGAACATTTTCGTTAATTATTTAACCGAATGTTACACCGGCTCCAAGTAATGCATGTGCACGTACGAAACTTAATCACATTATGGCATTTTGGACTGATACCAATGACTCATCCGGATCGCCTCTAGTCCTTTTAAGGTTTTGGACCAAAACCCTATATCAAACCATGTGCATTTCCTCAGATGTGAATGTACTGTTACATATGTATATCATGTAATATACAGTTTAAGATGTGTTCATGTGTTTTGCTCAGTTTGATTATAAACGTAAATTTAATATACTTTTACGAAATGTAATTGGAAGACGGACAAACGGAGACGATTTTAATATACCCTGTTTTTTTCTTCTAAAACGTGGGTATAATAACGGGTCAAATTCGCCATTCCATATATACTATATTTTAGAGATTTTAGAGATTTTCCTATGATCTCTTCATACAAACATGGGATCCTGATTCGGTGCTTATTCGGTGCCATTTGCCAAAATATCTCACATAAATAACATCTGTCAAATAACAAACACGTCAGTTGCACACTGGATGCATGAGATGTTATTCTACTACCGCTACTTACGTATATATGTATTAAAGTAATATACTGATAGGGTGGATAAATATTTTTAATGTCCAGATGTCCAATTGTCTAGAACACCTGTCATCTTCCAAACTTACTAAAATAATAATTTCCACAGATCGTTTGAGAAGAAAAGACAAGTTTATGGTATTGCTAAAAATGTCATTTGCAAACTTTAATGATATTGAATAAATAGTTGACATTAAAGGGGTTGATGCACTATTTCCAAACAACGTTTATTTTAAAGGGCTCTGAACAACTTGAAAAAAGCTGAAAGAATTATCAAATGCCATGAAAAACAAAGAAGATATGACCTATTATATTGAAAAGTTGCAAGAAAACATAAATGGAGGCTGCCATCTTGGAACGATGACGTCATCGCGCCTTTTTTTCCATATATGGCATATTGACAAAATATATTTTAAAGCAAAGAAAATCACTGCAAATGAAAAAATAACCATACAATTTATACATTTTACATCTGTATATTTATTTTTAATCAATTTGCAGTGATTTTCTTTGCTTTAAAAGGTATTTTGTCAATATGCCATATATGGTAAAATGTCGCGATGACGTCATCGTTCAAAGATGGTCGCCTCCATTTATGTTCTTTGCAAATTTTCAATAGGTCATATCTCCTTTGTTTTTCATGGCATTTTGATAATTCTTTCAGCTGTGTTCAAGTTTTTCAGAGCTCTATTAAATCAATATTGTTTGAAAATAGTGCATCAACCCCTTTGATATACATTTGGTTGAACATGAGGAAATAAGCACACATTGCATCACATGTGTACTTGCACTTTACGTTACATATGTTATTGCTTTTCTTTTATATTCAAGCAACATATTTGAGCCACAGGTTGTTCTAGCATTAATGAAGGCACTTCTCGTCAGTAATGTAATTAGCTACTGGAACCAAATATTTCTACTTTGTCTAAATTCCACGTTTTCCCACGGAGCATTCCGATTTTGCGCATAACTTATATATATAATATATGCATTTCGGATATGCATATTTCCCCCTATGTTACTTATTATAGAAATGTGCCTCACACATTCTAAATCACATCTATAACCATGTGTACATGCCATAATAACTATTATCTTTATTATACTAAGCACTTTTTACCTTTTAGTGTCAGCTGTTCCACCAGTTCCACCACGTAAGTAAATAAAGTATATTTCCTATTTTCCTGAGAGAGAGAGAGAGAGAGAGAGAGAGAAAGAGATAGTGAGGGTGGGGAGAGAGAGAGAGAGAGAGAGAGAGAGAGAGAGAGAGAGAGAGAGGAGATTGGAATGCACATTAATATATTCAATTAGGATGGTGGACTTTTGTTTTTGAATGTATGATTCTATACTATTAATTTGTATTGTAAAAAAAAATGAAACCGGTGCATATCATCGGACAGCAAGTAACACATAGATGAAGGTTGTATTAAGGAAATGTATTTATCTACATAATTTAATAAATTCAAGTTTAAATCCATAGGTTGGCACTTTTGAAATGAAACACCAAACAAAACTGGTTTTGGCGAAACACAAATCACATTTTAAACACGTTTTTCTCGTTTCACAGCTCAACTCGGATGTCTACTAGCCCCGTCATATGACCAATCGGAAAATCAGGCTTATTGCGGTGGGTTTGTTGGTGCCCAATGTCCATCAAATTCGGACACGTGTACTTATTATCCAGGCGGTGATTTTGGACCATGTTGTCTAGGTTGTGGCGCTGGTCTTCCGTCCCCACGAACAACATGTACTACGAGATATGACTGCTCCCGGCGAGAAAGCTGTGTTAAACCCGTCCACAAACCAAATGCACTCGGTGTGTGCTGCAGCAGATCGGGTATGTTGTGCTTCTATGACGTGATATAACAAGGTGGCGCATTGCCAGAAATACGTCTTTGTCTTACGAACGCATTGATAGAAGTACGCATATGACTTACAAGTTGACGCCTTGCTAGAATACGCCCATGACATTGAAATCTGAGCATTGCTAGAAATACGTCTATGATTGCAAGGTGGCGTATTGCTAGAAATTCGTCCATGAGTTTGCAAGGTGACGCATTGCTAAAAGTACGTTCATGAAATAATGAAATAACGCATGGCTAGATGTATGCCTATGACTTTGCAAGTAGTTTTTTTTAAAGAAACATCGCAAATGAATTGAATTGAATTGAATTGGGGTTTTAAGGCGCACCAACACATGAAAAGGTTATATGGCGCCTAAAAGGCATGAACATGCCAGGCTCATCTTCCATGTACATCGAGATAAAATATGGAAAATGGGCCTCGAACCTTCGCACCCTGAACTGCAGAGTTGCTGCAAATTCTATCGTAGAAACTCCATTTACGCTGGAGCCACGTTATTGTTTTTCTGCCACTGCTCTTTTGATGCGAGCGAGATAGCACCTGAAACAATGCAGGGATCATGATGAAGACCTTTAATGAACATGAACAAAAAAATGATAAAATGAACATGAATTTGGCGGGATTCTACCCCTCTGCCTACCCCTCCAAAGGGATCTGCGGTGGCCGTATTCTTTGCCCCGTGACCAAACGGGGCCCCCGGCAACCACACGGGGCACATCGCAAATGAAACGCTTTCGTATTCAATAAAGTCCTGTATTACGTGGCTAATATACCCTGCGTTTTGTAAACCTTTGGCAAGAAGCACTCTTTAATGTTAAAGGGGATGATGAAATGTATTCCATCAAGATTTATTTAAAGAGCTCGGAAAAACTTTATAACAAGCTGAAAGAATTATCACAATTCCATGAAAAATGAAGGAGATATGACTATTGAACATTTGCAAAGAAACATAAATGGAGGCGGCCAACTTGAAACATTGACGTCATCATGCCTTTTTATCATATATGGCAATTGACAATATCTCTTTTAAAGCAAAGACAATCACTGCAATGAAAAAAAAAGCATATAATGTATACATGTTACAATCAGATGAAACTAAAAATTAAAGATATATGACTGCAAGATTTTAACTGTGGTTTACAAAACGGAAGCAGAGCTTTATGCTATAGAAATATAGTGGATTTGGGTTCCAAGAAATACTTAAGATGTAATAGATATACGCATAAACAGAATGGCCCTGTCTCGCTTAAGAATTTATGCGTTGGTTAATTTAAACACCTCATGGGTTACATGTTTAAATTAACCAACTCAATGAAACCATACTCTATCTATTACTTATTACATATAAAACAAAAGTCAATGGGCATGTTACACCTTATAAGTAACAAGGCACGCATATCACGTACAATCACGTACAAGCTGACAATGTTAAATGGCATAGTCGTCTGATGTGTTAGTTATACTTTAGTTTTTCGGACATTGCAAAGCATATGTCGGAGACCAGCAATGCAACCTGTTTATATAACATGGACACTAAAATGTGTGACCGTTGGTGGACTACTGTAATTAAATAATTAATGTTTCGTTTTTTAAATTGCAGGTGGTTACTAGAGACGGACAACATGCCCCCTGATACAAACGACTAGTATATAATGTCTATATTATAACAATATACGGGCGGACAAGACTTTTTTATACGGTTTCGAAATAAAAATGTCCAATATAATATAATATGATGTTTGCAAGAATTCGTTTTAAAATCAAAATATTGATGTTATCAAAACAACATGCGTTGTCTTTTATGTTATGTCCAACAACAACAACAACAACAACAACAACACACAACAACAAATAAACAACATCAGCTACTGCTGCTCTACTGCTGCTGCTGCTGTTCCTCCTCCTCCTCCTACTACATTAATAATAACCCCTTTTTTGAAACATAAACACAAACATATATCTGAAACAAAGAACACAATATAGCATTATATTTATACTTTAAATTTCTCCTCGGAATCGGAAAATGTTTAACTTTTGGTTATTCTTTGGTGTCTAAAAGATATTCTGCTTTTATAGCAAATGTGACTAGTTAATTAATAGAATTGTTATGTCACGTAACTGTGCTGGATTACTTCAAAATGAAAGCTGACGACAATTTCCATTACAGCTCAATCTTATTTGTAGGAATTAAGCGAAGAGGCCAGATATTTACAAACCATTCTAAATCCAGTGAAAGTACTTTACCTTGTTTGTTTTCAATGATTTCCCTTGTTTGTTTTCATTGATTCCGTTGTTCTGCGTTTTACCACATGCAAAGACTTTCGAAAAGTTTGCTCTCCCTCTCACACACACGCACGCACGCACACACGCACGCAAACACGCATGCATGAACGCACGCAAGCTCGCGCGTGCGCGAGCACACAAAAGCACTTGCACACACATTTATCTCAGCAAGTGAGTTCACCTGATACCCGTGGTTAAGAGAGTTGTTAAATGTAAAAGGTATTGCCCAAAAAAACGAACATTCCCTAATGGAATAAACTGAAAATTATGACACAAAACGGATGCTGACTTTCATTAAATTAGGTATCTTACACAGTTATGTCCCTTGATAATGCCAAAATGGTGCTAAAGATTTATTTGAACACACCTGTGAAGAAAGCTTTTGTTATACGTCCACTTATTGCTTTATAAAAGTTTAAGGTGGGGCTATGATCATTAGTCCTACATCCTTTACAGAGCAAATTTTGTTTAAGACTTATATACGGTTAGTTTAAAGTAAAACTCGAGTCTGTTGAAGAAAGTCTGCAAACAATTGCTTAAACAACTGAAGCATGCAATACCTCTATCATACAGTTCAAGGTCACGGTGTCCGGTCGGTTATGAAAAAAAATCAGGGGAAAGAAAAATAAATTATTTATGAAAGACTGTGTTAACATTGGTTAACAAAAGAAAAACTGTAAATAGTGATTTTAGTGGTTTATTTAACAAGGATAGATAAATTCAAGTCGAAAAGGTGTAGGATGAAAGACTTTTGTGGATATTAGTGCTCTCTCTGACGAAGATGACAATCAAAATGGTGGCGGCCATGTTGAAAATTCGCAAGAAAACTCACAAGATGGTATTTTGAGGTAGTGAAAGGAAATAAATATTGATATAAAAAACGAACAGGAGAAGCACCATTCAAGGACGACAGTCAACCACAAACACACACAGAAACGCAGAACAAATTTAAAGATGAATAAAAGGCAAAATAAGGCATCACAAACACAAAATGGTTGACAATAGGGCTACCGCCTTGGAACGGTCATTGGCAAAAAAGGCCGCTGGGGGTTTAAACCCGGTTCTAGGGTGCACCAAACCTCACACTTACCCTACCGTCAACCCAGTAAAACGGGACAGTGTAAATAAAGAAATTCCCGCCATGAACTATTTTCTAACCAACAAGGCAGCAGTAATAGGCGATATAAGTAAAACACAAAGATGCTCGTGTATATATAAATACAAAAAAAAAAGCCTAGAAAGCCACAAAGAAGGTACTCAGTAACTTGGCAGAAGGTACTCAGTGACTTGGCAGAAGCCAGAGCAACAAGAGAATACATCATTGAAGACACGACAAGACAATACTGCAGACAAACATCAAACGTCACCGTCCTTTTGGGCTTTAGGTAGACGGCATCAACCTGTCCGGTCATCGCACAATTAAAGAGGAATAGTGGCGAACTGTAAATGGGTCTACCACCACGCACGCAGAGCGTTGCAAAATGATAGGGACATAACCTCTTTTGAAAAACCTTTTCACAAGTTTAACAAAGATAGTATGAAAGTGGCCATGGATCTTACGAAGTTTGTAAATCACGTCACCAGTCAGGTTGTGGTAGTCCTTGTCGCAGAATAGTTCTTAAATTACTTTTATATTTGAAAAAAAGATCCGGGTTACGATAATAAAATATTGCAAAGGTTTTACGAAGTTTATGGTAACAGTAACCCTGATGGAGTAGCTTTTTAGCTATACAAAAATTACGAATATAAAAGTCCTCAACTCGAGAACGAGCTCTAGAAAAACGAATAAGTTGAGACACATAGACCCCATAAGAAGTTGCTCGGGGAACATCCCCATCTAAATGGGGATAATTAACAATATCAAAATTAAAATCATCTCTCTTGTCGATATTTTGCTAATTATTTCACCATTTTCAATGGAGAGATGTAAATCAAGAAAAGAAGCGTTAGTATCAAACATATTAGCTTTGTCAAGTTGAAGTTCTTTAGGGTATATATTATTAACCATAGTAGAAAAGAAAGGGTTGTGAATGAGAGGTGTCATTAAAGGCCTCAATAACATCTTCCTGGGTATCTGGTGAAAGGCTCAACATGAAATCTCTTTCATAGCAATATAAAAACAAATCTGCGACAAGGGTTGCACAGTTCGTACCCGAAGGGATACCACCAATTTGTCTGTGAACGGTCGTTTCATACCTGACGAAAATATTATCTAATAGGAAGATGAGTGCTTCTCAGACCTTTTGGCAAGTCCACATAGTGTAATTGTCTAAATTGCCGTTAGTAAAAAACGCTTTAATATTATAACAGGCCAAACACGTAGTATTTTCCCTAGCGAATGTTTTTTTCAGTAAGAGCAATAAGCTTCTCTTTGATAGGTTGATGTGGTAAAGTTGTATATAGTTTAGAGAAGTCATAAGTGCTAATAGATGAAACGACGTTTATTGCAAAAGGTATCAAGAACGTCTCCTGAATTTTAATAGACCAAAACAAATTAATCCAGAGTTTTCATACGTTTTATCACAATATTGTTTAATGTGATCTTTAACGGCAGTAAGACAAGAAGTTAATAGTTTGGAGTTTGGAGATGTTTGTGGTGGTGCAGGCACTAGAATTCGAAATAAAGCGGGTCTTATACGGATTTTTATGTAATTTAGGAATCCAGTACATAGTTGGCAGTTTGTTCTGTTTTTCGTCTACCCCAGCTTTGAAAGTAGTGCACCGTGTGATATGTGTGGAAACAAAATCATCCTCAGTAGAATGAACTGGAGTATACGAATTAGTGCTACCGAGTTCCAGAAATAAAACATTGACGTAGTCAAACTAAAAAAAAGCAGAAAGGTGGTCCGAAATTGTCATATAAAAACATTAGCCATGAAACGAAAATAGAAACAAATCATGATATGTCTGTCTTGGGAGAACGACTCTGATGATCGAAGGCTGTGTACTGTTTGTGATTGCACTTTCATGGAACTGGGTGACATGCTTCTCACATTTGAATATAGTGGTAACCACAGATGTATAAGTTGCCTGGGCATTAGCAAAACTGTATATAAGAACATAAGTGGGCGAGCTGACCTACCATGGTTTTGTAGTAACTGTATTGTAAAGTCACTCGAGAGTCTCAAGAAAACAAAACCATAGAAGGTAAATGTTCAGAATTTATTAACGAATTGCAGACAATGGTAGAAGAAAAGGTGGTGAAAATAGAAAAAGATATTGGTACAGTCAAAGACAGTTTGACGCACATGGAATCTGAGATTATAGCGGAGGTGCAAAAGTCTGTGTACAAAGAGGGGGGTTATAGCTTAAGTGAAATAGTTATGACTCAGCCAGGTACGAGTACCTCAGAAAATACTGATACAACTGTTAAGCAAGCAACTTCAGAAATGCAAGCTAGATTTGACA